>CAHIKZ030001402.1:2415000-2500000 GCA_903632075.3 Acanthosepion pharaonis
TTTATGTATATGTATGTATTCGTTCGTACCCACTGTTCTTTCCTGATCCCGTTCCCCTTTCCTAAATGAATTTTCTTTTTATTTCTTTACTCGTTCAAGTATTTATAAATAAATGTTTTATTTTGAAATCTATCATCTTGCGTCTGTTTTTCGTTGACTCCCCTGTGTCGCTTCTATTCCTGAGTGAAGGCCGAGAAAAGATACCACGTTTTCCTTTTTTTTTCAAACCCATAGTACACCTATATGCTACAAGTTCGTAACAATATATATATAACTTTATTTATATGTATATGTACTCATATATATATATATATATATATATATATATATATATATATATATATATATATATATATATACACTTTTTGGGGTTCTTGGATATGTGGTTAATATATATATATATATATATATATATATATATATATATATATATATATAGAATGCAGGACAGAGTAAGAATATAATATAAAAGCTCAAACAATAATATTCCCTGGTTATAATTTATTACATTGGAATCATAATCACGATGCAATTCATCAGACCTACAAATTCATATATATATATATATATATATATATATATATATATATATATATATATATACACGGGACATATATATATATATATATATATATATATATATATATATATATATATATATATATATATATATATATGGGACCCTAACGTCGATGTTTTCGAAATAGCTGATAACAGAAAATGTTACTTATTTTATTATATGTATTTGTTAATATTTATTTATTATTCCCATTTCTCTGAACATGAATCCTTTATAAGTATATTGTACCACTAAGTTTTTAATTTGTACTATTCCCGTTTTCTTTGCTTTGACATCCATTCAATAAAATTTATGCCGTTTTACTCACTGTTCAAGACTGATTTTCTTGCCTTCAGTAATAAATTCAAATTAATTTATTTTTCATAGAAATGTTTTATTTTTCAAGATAGTTTTTGCTTATTCATTTTGATAGTGTATTGATAGAAACCAGCTATAATTAATAACGGATTTTTATAAACAATATACAGAAATATACAAAAATTTCGTGTGCACTTTAAAAATGTATAGCTTTATTTGTATTTGCGATAGAAATAATCTGTAAAAAAGTTATAAAGTTTAATATACCTAGTTTTAAGTATAGCTAAAATAACTAATGTGATTTCAGGCATTACTGTAAATCAGTTGGCAAATGTTTTTCGTGAACTGCAAAATCGTATTACCCTTTGTATTGCTAATGATAGAGGACATGTGGAAACTTAAATAAAATTTCAAAACCTTAAAAAATATAGATTTACTTCTTTCTTGTCCATTCTCCGATGCTAGGATCATCGTAACCGAACTAGAGACAAAATATGACATTTCAGCGACTATCTGGCAACCATTTACATTATTCGGACTATTGTCCTCATCTTTGTCGCCATGTTTATCACAACGTTTCGGCCGTTGTACGCTCCGGCCTTCTTCAGTTGGTTGGAATGTCGAACTGAACACTTTATTTCGCTCACTGGGGTAGACTGTTCTACTTCCACGTGCCATGGTTAATGGATGTCAGTTATCTTCTGTTAATTCCCCTCTCAAAGTTCTCCACCGCCTAAACAGGTATTGAACCCCGGTGAGCGAAATAGACGGGTTCAGTTCGACATTCCTACCAACTGAAGGAGGCCCGAGCGTACAACGGCCGAAACGTTGTGATAATCATGGCGAAAAAGATGAGGAAAATAGTCCGAATAATAAATAGTATACATAATTCTTCATCTCAGAAATATAGACAGATATCTGGTGACCTTACATGACTAAACCGTCCTTACTATATTGAAAACCCACATACGTTCCTTCACCATATTTTCAAGCGGAGGTAACTACATTTGGATACATATACGTATTTACTTCCTCCCGGACTGCCTCTTTCTCTCTCTCTCTCTCTCTCTCTCTCTCTATATATATATATATATATATATATATATATATATATATATATATATATATGAGTGTGTCTGTGTGTATATATATATATATATGTGTGTGTGTGTGTGTTCGTGTGCGTATATCGTATGCATCAGGTATTTATCCTTGATCTCTTTAAACTTCCACTTTAACCAAATCCTTCAGTATTATTATATTGTGACATATATATATAAAGATTTCCCTTGTATTTTAAATTACCTTGTGCTTTTCTTTTAATCATTCAGCTGGGCCAATATACACACAGTTCAATTATACCAATATATGGTGGGAACAGGCGTTTTCAGAACTCAAACATAATTGATAACTCCCTTTAGCTACCATAATGATACGTATAGATATTGATTAACAACGAATATCCATTTGAAACCTGAGCTTGTGTGACATATTTGAAGAAGGGATAGAAAAATAACGGATAGGTTCTCTGATACAATCCTGATTAGAGAAAGAGAAGCAATATTTTTCCGTTCTGGGTAAGACGATAAAATATATCCGAGAGCAAGGCCTCTGATCAGGAGGTTTTGAGGAGCGTAGTACCACCTCTTAATTGCTGGTGTTCCCAGATCCACCCTGACTCGGGGTGGTAGCATCAGATATTGGCAAATTGTTAACCCGTAAATTGGCGGCAAAACACAGTAAAAGTTTAAAAATAGGTTTTAATACTAGCAATACATTTTTGTAAAAAATTATTACCAGCAATGACTGATGAAGAAAAAAAAATGACTACCAGCAACACATTATTACTATAAAACAATCTCAAACCAATTTTCTCTATGACTTTTCTATTGCTTACGTATTATTAGTTATTTTTGAAAAATATTTTATGACTTGAAATTCCACCATCATATATTAGTGGTTAAATTTGCATACCTATTTGATCCACTAAATGTCACAATATATTCTGAAATATATTATATAATACGTAAAATGTCACAGATATTATGGGACAAAATAGCAATATATTTTGTAACATATTGTCTAAATTGTATTATATTACTGTCCCATAATAGTAATCACATTTCCATCTATATTTCATGAATTAAATGTAATAAAATTTATGGTACAGATGTCGTAATACATTCTGTAAAATACTCCATGATTTATATTATATTTTGAAGAAAAAAATATTATCAGCAATAAAAATTTTGTGGGCATTAAATAACCCATTGAGGTTGATATACCGTAAAACAAAACAAACCAAAAGCAATATTTTCTTCTCTCTCGTTCGAAAGTGTGATTCAACAACTGCTTAATTTTTTTGCATTCTGAACATGTTCTCATTTCTGATTCTTCAGCGTTTCGAATCTAATTCCGATGATGATTAAGTCGCTGGTAAGCAAAGTAGATTATGACGCCCATCCATCTGAAACGCTTTTCTAATAAGCTCTCAATCCACACCTATATAGCATAGTCTGCTTTTTAGAATCATGCTGACTTTTAAAATTTTCCGAATTAAAAAAAACGTTTTGATAATTGTGTTTTCTCAATACATTTACTTTTTATTTTTCATTGAAACAAAATGATTCATAGTTGAAATATTGTTTATCTCAACGAAACGTTTCAAAATTCAAAAAGGTTATTCAAATATACATTCGATAACCGGATGTGGCAGCCAATATTAATCCGAGTGAGAAAGGTAAACTGTATATTTTTTTTCTTTTCAGTAAATTCCGGTTTGAAGAAATTTAAATCGTTGCTTTGTTTGTGATTTGCGGCGAAGGTATATTCATAAACTTTAACATTTCAATTCTGTCGAGCTAACGGAATTTTTTCCCTAAACAAATGATTTTTTTCTTCAATTTTGTGTAATCTGGAAAAATTTATTTTTATTCTATCATCCATTTACTTATTATCCGACTAGATTTTGAATATTGCTAAGATATTTTGCTTGAGGGCTGTTCTTTCAAACACATACACCCAAGTATTGTCGCATGGTTATTCCTAAGAAATAATGGAGATTTCAAAACTTAGCACTTTAAGCTCTGCGATCCTTAACAATTTTAACCTATTCGCTGAGCTCCTGAGTCAAAATAAATAATTGTTATGTAATGTTTCATGGTAGATATAATTGGTATGTAATGTTTCATGGTAGATATAAAAATAGTTACAAGTATTTACCCATCGTTCAAACGGTGGCTTGGCATTACGTCATTTTTCTCTACCACTGTTAAAGGGGTAATCAGAGATCAAAGGTTTAATATAACATAGATTTATATGTGTTGAATAAACAGTAAGAACATAACTTCCTCATGTTCTAATTATCTGAACGAGGAAGGCACTCTTATTTACATTGCGTGTGGAGCAATGGATAACGTCTCAAAACGAGAAATCGGAGATCTGAGTTCGAATCCCAGTAAGCTTCGTTATATTCACTTACGCGTAAATAGCCCACAGTTACGGGCTGAGTAGCAGTACGGAGTGCTTGTAACTTGTTGTTAATACATATATTTGTTTATACATATTTATCGGTCTTGTTTGTTTTCTTTGTCTTCTTTGGACTTAATTAAAGTCCAACATTTTCATGTAGATGGACCGGCTAGCGGGAAATTTTAACCCACGTGTGTTCTTTACATCTTCACCTCCACGATCCTCTCCATAATGGTGACTTCCCGACGTGATTTTTTCAACTCCTGCTAACACACACAAGACGATATATATGTACAAACAAATTTTTACACAGACCTTCCAAACGCGAACCATACGAAAAAAAAAAAAAAAATGAAAAACTTCTTTTCGTATCCAAATAGGCACACCGTACAATATTAACCAAAAAACTTATAAAGCAACAAAATTTGTGATTAAACTGAGCAAAGTACAAAATCACAATTTTAATTGACTACAACATGTCTACAAAACAATTTTCTCCTGCGCGGCAAAAATAATTTTTCTACAACACGTGGAAATCACAGAAGCTCGAATCGTCACTAAACTGCAATTACTACTATGAGACGAGCTTTACAACTCTTTCTCCCCACTGATCTATATTTGCTTGACCTTTTTTTTCTCTCGGCGACGTTTGACCTAATTTCCCGGCTTACCAAACGAAAAACGCAACGCCATTTTCAACAATTTCAACTCTCTTATTCTGGACTGAAATATATAAAGTGTGAACCACATCTCAAACAAAAGGCGACTCACTGTCCTTTATCTTTACTTTGCAACAACGCAACTCTAACAAACTAAGAATTTGCAAGTACGATATTCAATCGACAATCATAGCAAAATGCATTCAACACTCGTTAGAAAGTCTATATCAGCTCAATTTTGACACAACGCTGCTTCTATTAAATCTTGTGGGCCAACTTTATCCACACATATCAAACAAGCTCGTTTTTCAAGCTAAACTACGCTCCGCAAACAGTGCGACAAGACTACAAAACCAATTCAACGTGGAGCATTGGAAAAAGACAAATTTTGATAGCAAACGTTGAAGACTACCGACGTTTCTTCCAGGACTTGCCCCGACTCTGGGCCACTAGAGGAAAATATACAGCACCCTGACGACAGCACAAGTACATTTAACAGCACTTCCGATAAATTTTCTTTTCAGTTCACAAGGACAATATTCAAAACTTCCATAAACGTTTTACATATGAAAAGTTTTCGTTTCCTACAACTTTCAATCTGATAGGAGGTATTGTCGGATTTAGCTCATCCTTAGTTCCTTAATCCTTCACCATGGGTCTCTCTCCCTTGCCTATAAATACTGGGTGACCTTTTGCCTCGATCTCTCTTTTCCCCTCAGGCCTTGGGCCGTATACCACCTCGCGGGGATGTGAGGTAATTATTTTCTCTTCTTTCTTCATTTCAGCTAATACTAATATGTGAGCTCTTACCAATACAGAGTTTCCCAAATTCTGGGAACACGCTAAGAACAATAGCAATACACGTACGTACGAACACTTACGATAATACACACACATAATATTCACCACACAAACACAATGTAACTGTCCATGTGCTTGTAACTTGTTGTTAATACATATATTTGTTTGTTTTCTTTGTCTACTTTGGACTTAATTAAAGTCCAACATTTTCATGTAGCTGGACCGGCTACCAGGAAATTTTAACCCACGTGTGTTCTTTACATCTTCGCCCCACGGTCCTCTACAAAAGCATATGGAGGATTGAGGAAAGGACAAAAGATGTACGGGCTTCAAGAAGATAGAAGATGGCGATTAAAAAATTGCAATTTTCAGCGAAGCAAGTAAACGGAAGTGACTTCCACAGGCGGGAAGTGCAAGAAAATAAACTGTTGGAGTAGAAGTGGTGGTTGCATTTATCTATTTCAACAATAAATGGACAAAAAGTTATCTTTCCCTAGTTATTTTTGTGTATAAATACAAATTACTAAATAAAATAAAAAAGAACTTGCTTGATAAAGTACGACAAGGAAGAAAATGCGTTGGTACATAGCTCGTTCATCTTATCTTTTCTGTTATACATTCATATATATATATATATATATATATATATATATATATATATATATATATATATATGTGTGTGTGTGGGGGGGGTTAATGAAATGGACAAAGTCCAGCAATTATTTTAAAAGATTTTTATGTTTATATTTTCTTCTTTTATAGATACACAAATTTAAGTAAATGCTCTGTTTAAAATAAACAGTATTAACGACATTTACCAGCCTGGATGTCCGAGAAATTTTCATAGAACCGTCATATAGCCTGACGTGCTTTACCGATTTAGCCACAGAGGAGCTGTTTCTTTTAGCAAGGGCGATTTTACTGTTTTTAAACTACAATTCTCCATTATTTTCTCATGATTTAAATATTTGTATCTCTAAAAATGTATCAACATAAAAATCTCTCTCTCTCTCTCTCTCTATATATATATATATATATATATATATATATATATATATATATATATTGAACAATAAAAAATATTAAAAAATTTAAATCTTCAGGCACACTACGTTGTAGATTAATATTCTTTATTTTCGCTTATATATATATATATATATATATATATATATATATATAATCGTTATATAGCATTTTTTGAGTTGAATAACATTTAACACCATTTTGCAATTTACCATTATCGGGTACCCATCTTAGAACTGGAACGATTGTTTACAAATATAACGATTAATTATTAACTAATTATAAATAAAGCGTTTCAAAAAAGGTGTGTTTACAAAATCATCACTACAACGATAACAACTGCATTAGGTTTGTCATCGCAATTCACCTCTGGGTTAACAAAAACTACGGTACCTTGCTTGATGAATTTCGCCATCAGGAAGATAATTAGACAACAAGAACGGATTATTGTAATCAAAACTCTTATTTAGTGAAACATGCTTGAATGAAGATATGCTGCCTATATATATATATATATATATATATATATATATATATATATATATATATATATATATATATATATATATATATATAATAGAAATCTTATGAGTATAAGAAACTATACTCGCTCGGAAAACCTTCGGTGTATTGATTTACAAATAAACAAGCCAACACTAAAGGAAAAAAAAGGTATATATAAAGAAAGAAGGAAGAACATGTACGTTAACCGAAAAAAATCGTCTATCATACGAGTTCAAGGCCCAAAGAAAAAAAACACGATGCGAGTATCCAAAACAACTAAATAAAGTGCCCAATACAATGAGTAGAGCAGACCTAGTTAAACATAGAGAGCCAGACAAACCTACCAAGGTTTCACATAAGCGAACCGTCAGGGAAGCCAGCCTTCCCTGACAATCCGCTGAGGTGAAACCTTGGTAGGTTTGTCTGGCTATCTAGATTTAACTATATATATATATATATATATATATATAAAGAAATACAGTCTTAAGATGTGCTATATTTATGTGACAAAGTGCTCAATATCAGAGATAGAGCGTGTGTAAATATAAAAGTAAACAGGCCAGACGATTGCGTCTAGCATGAAACAAACTGTCGCCTCTAAGTGTTGACTTCTATGTTCACTATGTGTGTGTGTGTGTGCGTGTGTGTGTGTGTTTATATATATATATACATACACACATACACACACGCACACACACACACACACACATATATATATATATTTTATGATTATGTGCAATTTTATATATATGTGCCTCTGACAATGTTTATGTGTACGCAATTTACTCCTTCTTGATAACCAGTGTCGTTCAATTTTACACGCCCGCTGGTTGAAGTTAGATCATCGGTTTGCCTGCTCGTTCCTCCAGCGATGTCATCCCGACGAAATAAACGAAAAAATTCCTGAAGGAATCACGTCAATGGTTTCCCGACGTTCGACACGATCGTTGAAAATTAACTGCTCGACGAACACTGACTCCGCCGAGCACAGCCCCTCGTGGACGAGAACGGAACAAGCGCTTCGGGCTTGCCGAACGGCCTGCAATTATTCACACTTTATAATTATGTTCTCGCGCTTTACGTAAAGTTGTACTTCCGGCTACTTTTAATTCGTACTTTCAGATTTTGCAGACAACAGAAAATACTTTATTTCCAATTTCACGTTTATGAGAAAAGTTTTACCTCAATATATATGCTCCGATATATATATATATATATATATATATATATATATATATATATATATATATATATATATTGGACAAACGCTTACTAAAAGGGCCGAAATAAATAACAAAATAATAATAAAAAAATTGGAAAGACATGATTTTTTAAAAATATGAAAAGAAGTGAAGTTTTATAACTAGCAATTTTTTTAAAATCGTTTATAACTATCTTTGATCACCACCTGATGAGATGCCTGAATTGGGCGTCGAACCAAATATGCAATTTTGTTGCGGTAACTTAAATGTTCGAATGTAATATGTCATTATAAATAATTATTGCTCTACTTTTGTATTGAGCTTTCTTTTAAATTAATATTATAAACGTTCGAATTTATATTCGTTTCCTTTTATATATATATATATATATATATATATATATATATATATATATATATATATTATAAATTAACTGATTTAAAATGTTTTTCGCTACACATTAATAACCAGGTTTCAAAAATGGAAGCTAAAAACTTTAAATTTAATGATATAATTTATTTAAAAGCATTAGTTTCATTTCACCTTCAAGCGAATATATATATATATATATATATATATATATATATATATATATATATATATATATATAATAAAATGGCTTAACACTAATATGGAATATTAGAGCTTAAGCCATTTTATCATATCTTACTCTGTCCTGGATTCTATCCTCTTGGAATTTTTTTTTAATTAAAATATATATATATATATATATATGTATGCATGTGTATGCATGTATGTATATATATTTTGCATATGTATGTGTATATTTACCACTAATATTATCTATCTATATATATATATATATATATATATATAATATATATATATATATATATATATATATATATATATATATATATATATATATATATATATATATATATATAACCTAATTACCGGCGCCTTGCTGCATGATTGTTTTAAATCATTGTTATAATTTGTGAAGAAAATGATGCATTTCAATATTTTTCAATGACCTTGCTGATGTGACCTTTAGCATCTATCTTTCTCCTTGTATAATTTGGATAGTGGTCATTGCCGTATTCAAATTTAAATTTAATTTAAATCAAAAGGAAAACATTTCAGTGGAAAGGGATTGTGCGCCCCTCCCGGGGACCGCTCTGATTAAAATTAAATATATTCATGGAAGTACACTAGGAGTCATTCCCTTTTCAAATTTAAATTCAATTCAATTAAAAGGGGGAAAATCAGTGGGCGGTGGGTTTCTCCTGAGGAGCGCCCCTTTTGATCAGAATTATCTTGACGATGTGATCAGTATCTTCTGTTTTTCTCCTTCTATATTTTAGATGCCAAATTTAAATTTAATTTAAATCAAAGGGAAAAATTTTCAGTGGAATGTGTGCTGCGTTGACACACCTTGGATCAAAATGAAATATACTTATCCAAGTACCCTGGGTAATGTAGTTTCAGAATATGTATAGTTATGTGTGTCTATCTCCAAAACAAACAGACTGAGGCCACAACTATTCGTTCTCATCTTAATTGGATATATATAAAAGGTCAGCCAATCTAACAGTGATCTCATCTCACTCTTGCTCCATATATGGCCTCCTTTGTAAATCACTAACTATTTTCACCTACCTGCCTGAATATTCGAAAAATTAACACCATTCGGCAGGATCCAACTTGCGTTACTCAGGTCGGAGGGAGCCAACAATTAGTCCCGTCATAGATATCTCGAAGTTTTATCTGCAAATAGTCGTATCCAAACTTATACAAAAAGACATTTTATAATAGCGTCTTATTTATTGATCCAACAGACAGAGAGAAATTTTGCCTAAAAGAATGAAATTGATTTTACTGATCGTATGTTCCTTCGTGGCCAAGTGGACAGACTAAGGCTCCCTCTGTCGCATGTTTGATTTCTGCTGAAGGGCGCAAATTTTTCTTTAATCGAATTTCTCCAATATTCAGGATGATAAGTGAAAATAAATTAACGTACTTTTTATTAAATAAACGAAACACCCACTCAAATACTAGTACCCACAGAAATAACGTTTCAAATTATATATTATATATAATAATAGTGCATTATATATATATATTATATATATATATATATATATATATATATGATGGACTCTCCCGTCGGTTTCGACGTATGAGGAACTGACAGCTTATTGATTCAGTTATGAAATTTTTTGCGATAATCTTAAGTGGCATTTAAGACCCGCTAGTGATTTACAATGAGGCCACATATGGACCAAGTGTGAGAATTGTGAGATCAGATCACTGTTAGATTGGCTGACCTTTTAGATCTTGCTCTCGCTTCTTGAAGATGAATCAAACAAGCAGATTGAAAATTGCTGAGTCCACTAAAACACGTTGATCTCCATCCTACCCGCTCAAAGGCTAAGCGCTCAAGGGTGTCATGTGTTATATTGACTGCTGACAACTTTGTTTTCACCTTGTCTTTGTATCTTAGCCATGGATGTCCTACATTCCTGTAGCCCTGATCTAACTGGCTGTACATTAGGATCTTGGGTATCCTGTCATCATACATTTTCAAGACATGACCAGTCCATCGTAACTGAGACTAAATATATATATAGTTTGGGGAAATAAATATTCTTACATATACATATACAAAATTTTAATTTATTGTATTTCCAACTAATGAATAAAAATATTTTTCATATAATTAATTGTACATAGATGCATAATAAATAAATATGCATAGAAAAGAGAACATATTTTGATTTAATAGAAATTGTCGATTGGGTTTAAATCTGCATTTCAGCATATTTATATTATTTTCAGCAAGCTATTTCTTCGTAGATTTTTCAGTGTGGTTAGGATCCTTATCTTGTTGGAAGATCCAATCAGAGGGAAGTTCAATATTTTCAACCAAAATCATTAAACTTGCTTCCAAAATATTTGGATATGCTGCGGCATTCATTCTACCAGCTCTATGTTGTCATGCATTTTGCAGAAAAAACATCTCCAAACGATCATGCTGTCACTACCAAATTCCACTGTTGGAACCGTGTTCTTTTGTTTGAAGGCGTCGACATCTTTCCACCATACACGTACAAACAACTTAATTATGGTTTCGTCTGTCCATAATACTCTTTCCCAATACGATTTGTCCATATTCTTATTTCACGAATGTATTTCAACCTGACATCTCTGTGTCTTTTCAATATCAGTGGAGTTTTTAAAGGGAGGCCTGACTTTAGATTGTTCCTATGAATTTCATTGCTTATGGTCCGTTTACTGATACAGATTCCTAATGAAAAGAAATCATCTTGCAAAACTTGACAAGTAACCATGGATTTTGTTTAATGAGGCATTAATATCTTCAAAGATCTTGCAGAAATCTTCCGTGGAGTGCATGTTCTTCTTTGGTTTTCAACAGTTTTGAGTTTAGTATACTTGCAATGAATGAGCTAATGGGAGTAAATGGGATATTCAGGTTGTCTGAAAATTTCCTGTAACGTTTACCTTCTTTCCAGAGCTTAACAAACAGTCATTTTTGCGAATTTGTCAATTCTTTACCCCTTGCCATGATGATAACCCTCTTGCACGAATATCAATTACAGAACGTACTGATTGTATTTTTGGGCTAAAAATAAGTAGTGATAACATCATTGGAAATTTTCTAGAATATTCCTCTTGAATAATCAAGCTTATTAAAACAAATTAAATGTTTTAAAATCTAAATTATTTATTGTACGAATACTTTTTTATTCATTAAAATGGATAAATGGGATTTATTTCTATTAAATCAAAATTTGTTCCTTTTTCCTTTTGTTTCCATATTTAGTTGTTATGCATTTGTCGACATTATATATGTAGTTATATGAAAAATATGTTTATTCGTTAGTTGGAAATACAATAAATAAAATTTATATGTATACGAATATTGTTTTTTTCCCAAATGAAATATATATATATATATATATATATATATATATATATATATATATATATATATATATATATATATATACATATATATATATGCATATATATATATATATATATATATTAATATATATATATATATATATATGTATTAACATATATGTATATATATATGTATATATATGTGTATATATATATATATATTTTTTATATATATATATATATATTTATATATATGTATATATATGCATGTATATATATATATATATATATATATATATATATATATGTATGTGTATATATATGTATGTATATATATATATGTATATATATATGTATGTATATATATATATGTATATATATGTATGTATGTATATATATGAATGTATATATATATGTATGTATGCATATATATATATATATATATATATATATATGCATACATATATATGTATATGTATTTAATGACAAACACGCACTTAAAAATCATAGATGATATTATATTTCATTGAAGCAGATAAAACATGGCTTCAAAACTTCTTACATGTAAACCAAATGTAGATGGAAAAATTTACTCTGTGATTTCATATAGAGAGTACAAGAAAGAAAGATATTAAGTTATAATCGTCTCGGAAAGTGGAAAAAGAAAACGGTATGTATATTAACACCAGTGATAACATAAATTGACATCCGGGTTGTAGACAAAAATCGTTACATGCAATTGTTAATTGAGAATACATTTGAAAAAACAATGATTTTAAGTGTAAATTCAAAAATCTATCTGGATGCTTCCTCGGTTAATATTTTGACGTGTATTTATTCAACTTAAAAAATGTTATAATTTATATTGAAAATAGTGATTGTCTAAGAACATTAAAAAAATATTTAAAAATCATTCAGAACCTAGCTAAAGATTACAATTTAAGCGTAAGAAAGATTTAAATTATAAAACTAAATATAAAAAAAAAATTATAAATTATATATATATATATATATATATATATATATATATATATATATATTTGCACACACACATATAAATATATATATGTGTGTGTGTGTCTATGTGTGTTTTTGAGATTCTTCAGAAATAATTAATAAAAATACTAGAAAATATGTATAAATAGAATCTGTTTATGTAAAGAAAATATTAGATATATTATATAAAATATATAAAACAAATAGTAGTCCTAAACTTTTATAACTTGAATAAACTTATTAAAGTTTATCGTGATAAGAAGAGATTTAAAAAATATATATTTTAAAAAAATAAAGTTAATCGGATCAGGCTTATTTAATATATCTATACTAAGATTAAGATTTAATTTCAATAAGTATGCGTATCTCTATCTATGTGAGAAACGTTTCATATAAATAATCATGTAGTACCCAGATTGGTCAAACATATATTTAACCGTTCTCTATTATTAATATATACATTGTATTAATGACCGTCACAGTTGAAGAACAGATTTATAAATGTGCAAACAAATAATAAATACATAATTTACATGGTTAACATCAATACAAAATATGAGCACTATACATGTGTATAGCTATATCGACACATACTGATATATATATATATACAATAAATAAATACAAAACATAAAGATCAGAATCATCTACACCTCATTCTATCATATAGGTATATACGAATCTATCAAGTAACACAATAACTAGTCCTATACAATAAAAGCGGTATTTTTAATTGTTTTCATTATACAGGGTGTTCCAAAAGACTTGGGAACATTTTGACATTGAATATCTCGAAAACTATTAAGGATATAAAAAGAGCCTGAGAGATTTTGAAAGAATTTAATCTCAAGTTTTACATGGAATGTTCAAAGATGTTCAATATGAGCACCGTTGGTCACACGGCACACATCAATTCCTTCATTTTCCAACTTCTCTTGCATTGCAATGCAAAAATCACGACGATCTGGTTTATCAGTGTCCTGCAACTGTTGAGTTAACTGTAGCTTGTAAAGTGTCATGTGCAATCATCTTTTTAAGACACGCCAAACAGTTGTTGTAGGAAGCTGAAGTTCCTTACTGGCACTTCTGATCGATTTACAGGGGCTCCACTTGAAGGCAGTTCGAACTCGCTCTACCGTATCATCTGAAGTTGAGTGACATCCAGTTCTCTTAGCTATGCACAAACACCCATCCTTCATGAATTTACAATGTCATCTCAATATGGACTTCCTTTCTGGTACTTCTTTTTGGAATTATGTGCGAAATACACGTTGAACAAGTGTCCATGATTCAGTTTTTGCAAATTCAAGGACGCAAAACGATTTTTCTGGTTGAGTGAACTGGTTCATTACTGGTTCTGAGAAAAAATATGAAAAAAATCATTACAAAAAACTTAATGATTTTAGCTTTAAAATGGTACCAGTTTCATGTTACTACCGATCATAGTTCAGCAGATATGAGGACTTGTAATGTTCCCAAGACTTTTGGAACACCCGATATAATAAATTTTGTTCTGTCTTTTGACATAGAGCTCTCAACGGATCTATATCCTCCTCGAGATTCAATACGGATTACCTATAATTTGATTATATATATATATATATATTAAAGCAAATATTTTGAGTTATTTGTTGCAGCACAGTTAACTTGGATATACGTGCTATAACCTGTATGATCCGGAAGATAATAAACTGGAATATTCGAGTTTAAAAACAACCATCTTTAGAGCCGTGTGATTCCTGCCCAAATTAAGACAAGAACAAAAAATCAATTTTATAAGAAAACTTGCCTGAAAGGCGGAAGCTATTATTGGTTCTTTAGGAAATGATTATGGAAATAATTCCTGCAAATGTCATCGACTTAGAAAAGGATAGCTCGTTTTATAGAAAGACGAGTTTGAGTTGGAGATGGCAAAATGATCAATATCATTTTGCGCTGAAAAACTGACGCTGTTCAAGATTAAACTGAGAGAGACTGGTGATCACAAGCAGAAATAACAGCTAATCCGTACGACACCTCAGTTTGTTCAGTTCCCTTAAAATTGAATATTTATTCTTCTTGTTATGTTCTAAAATTGTTGCCCGCAGAGAAGCAACAGACCAAACCAGGAAATTTTTAAAGATATGATGAAAATGTTAACGTCATTTTAGTTGAAATTTAACTGGGGATGAAATTGTACTTTACTAGTATTAACAATAAAATATAAATTCAGTCAAATCAATGTTTACCCAAAATAGGGAATCAGTCTATTCAAAGCAAATATACGCCAGTCAACAGGAAATGAGATGGTGACAGGTTTCTATGTTACTGAATCCATTTTATTAGATTAATTTTACATTATTTACATTATTCGGATTATTGTCCTCATCTTTGTCGCCATATTTATTACAACGTTTCGGCCGTTGTACGATCCGGCCTTCTATCAGGTGGTTGGAATGTCGAACTGAACCCATTATTTCGCTTACTGGGGTAGACTGTTCTAGATCCACGTGCCATGTTTGATGGATGTCAGTTATCAGTTATCTCTGTTAATTTCCCTCTGAAAGATCTCTAAGTTTCTCTGAAAGTTTGACAGGACACATGGCACAGTGGATAAAAGATTTAGTTACATCCAGTGACAAGACCCAAAGAGTGTGAGGTCAATACCCGGTTAAGCCAGTCGAGAACTTTCAGTGGTAAATTAACAGGAGATAACTGATAACTGACATCCGTTAATCATGGCACGTGGACCTAGAACAGTCTACTCCAGTGAGCGAAATAAAGGGTCCAGTTCGACATTCCAACCAACTGAAGAAGTGCGTACAACGACCGAAACGTTGTAATAATTTTGGCAACAAAGATGAGGACAATAGTCCGAATAATGTAAATAGTGTACATAATACCTCATCTCAGAAATATAGACAGATACTGAAAGGCCGAAACGTTGTAATAAATATGGCGACAAAGATGAGGACAATAGTCCGAATAATGTAAATAATGTACATAATACCTCATCTCAGAAATATAGACAGATACTGAAAGGCCGAAACGTTGTAATAAATATGGCGACAAAGATGAGGACAATAGTCCGAATAATGTAAATAATGTACAAAATATCTCATCTCAGAAATATAGACAGATAATTTTACGTTAAAATGCGAGTAAAATGTAGCAAAATCACCGTCGACAGTTTCATGACCTAATAGTCGTCTCCTGGAAAATGGCGTTGTCCATGTCTCACGACAAACAAGGCTATCATTGCTTAAATTTCGACAGTAAATCATTAGACATCTAAATTACAGACCGGATTTAACTCTTATGAAATTTTTCGGCAATCTTAAAAATGTATAGGAAGGTAGCCATTTGGAGACCATTAAAAAAGTAAAAAGAAAAGGCTGTTTTTGTACGTTTAAATTTGCAGGAGTCTCATTTCTTCTGGCATAGTATAAATGCCTGGTATAATAGTATTTATGGCAGAGTAGATAATGTTTGCTCCAGTTACTGTTACGCAGTAAGACGTTGCATACTGAGAAAGAAAAACTCCTTGGACATATTCTGCGAATAGATCCAGGATGCGCAGCTAACAAAACCATTGATTTTTACTTTGAAAAGACTGACATCAAAAAGTTCAGAGGTCATCCAAGAACCACCATCGCACAACGCTGAACCGGGACATTCAAAGAACAAGGCAAAAAGAAAATTCCAATCGAGAAAGGTCTGCAATAAATCCCCAAACTCGCAGAGGACAGAGAAGGCAGGCAAAATTTAACCAAATTAGTGCCCATTGTCGCTAAAGATGAGAGAACATGTTAATTCATGACCTCAAATTGAAACAGTTTTGATGGTGGTGATGTATAATCCTTAGATATTACTCGAGCATATGTGGAAAAATAAGGCATACACTTAAAAATCCACATAGATGTAAAATTTCATATATATATATATATATATATATATATATATATATATATTGAAGGCAAGAGGGACAGAGGAAAGCAGCAAGTCACTTACCTAATGAGCTTGTGTAAATGAATGGCAGTACAGCGACGAGTAGAAATTAGAAAAAGAAATTTTCCACATAGACCCCAGTAAACGAAAGAAAGTCAATATTCTACATAGAGATAGGTAAAAAAAAACAAAAAAAAACGTGGGATATTTTCCGAGAACCCAGGAACGTTCAAAATGTTTCCCTATATAAATGAATGCTAATTATTTTTCGATTTGGGCCGTTGTGGATAACGAGAGATTTTTCTATTAGTTTAGGTCATAAATAATCTCCTATTTTGTTAATCAACTTTGACTAGCGCAGGTGAGAATTACAGTCAAAATTTGTGGACATGATTTCAACTGCTGGACATATAAATGTGTTTCACTGCGTTATAAGAAACGGAAATGAAAAATACTCCGGCGATCCAGCATTATCTTTTCTTCATGTAGTTCAAGTTTTCTGATCGGTTTTGGAGATATAACCTTGCCGATACCACATTGTCGAATGTAACTAAATTTTCATCACTTGTTACAATATCTTTAAGGAATAGTTTATACCTCTTCTGTGAAAGGAAATTTGTTATTTTTATAAAAAGGGTGTAGATACATAAAAAAACTACTTACTGATTTCCCTTATGTTTTCCCAGTCTTAAGGTAGTATGTGATGTGTTTACCATCTTTGATCATTCCTGGGCACTGGATGGCCGATTGCTTTTCCGGTAATGACTTTAGAACTTTATCATCAAATTACGATGAATGCCTCGCTATCGGTTCATCCTCCAATAACTTTTCTCCAGGACGAAACTTTTTCGGTCATTTATCACTCTTTGAGCAGAAACACTAGATTTTTCACGATCCATCGATAGTGTTATTGCTTAGCTTGAATTTCCATTGAATTATGTAATGTAAATCCACTTTCAACCCCTCCATTAGTAGGGTTTAAAGATATTATTCTTTAATCCACTGTGTGCAATTTTGCGTACTCTAAATTTATTTACTGTAAAGGTATCTTAGCCCACTCTAGATTTATTTATTTACTCTCTTGCCATCTAAGCGTGGCGTTACGAGGCGGTGTAATTCGTAGCAAGCTTATTCTCACTACAACAATTACCACTGAGTAGTGAGTTCGATCCTCACTGGTTGCCTCTAATTTCGGCCTTGTGCCACATGTCAGCTACGTTAGGAAAATCACTATAGGTATCTAAGCGTACTCTAAGTATAATTATTTACTCTAAAGGTATCTTAGTCTACCCTAAATTTATTTATTTATCTTACTGTAATCTAAATTTATTTATTTACTTTAAAGGTATCTAAGCGTACTCAAAAATTACTTATTCACGATAAAGTTATCTTAGCGTAGTCTAAATTTATTTATTTACTTTAACGGTATTTTAGCGTTCTCTAAATCTTTACTAGCGTACTATAAAACTATTTTTATCTAGGATGTATGTTTAATATTTAGAATGATATATTCATCATTACAATTGGTTCCCTGAAACGCATATTATTGATAACTCAATCTAATATTTCGTAAAAGCGAAAAAGTGAACATTCAAAAATGTAAGTATTACTGTAATTTAAATTACTGACCCAAGAAAATGTTCGATATTGTTCCATGTTATATTTATTCAATGAACTCCACCAAAAGAGGTAGAAAAAACTAAGTGAATATATATAAAACAGTGTCAAAACTTTAATATCTGTCTATATCTCAGAGATGAGGTATCATGATTACTTGCATTATTTACATTATTCGGGCTTCATTGCCATATTCACAACGTTGCGGTCATGGTACGCTTCGGCCGTTATGTCTATCTCTCTCTAAATATATATATCTGTCTTTATCCCTGAGATGAAGTATTATGATTACTTATATTATTTACATTATTCGGACTGTGATCCTCATCTTCACTACCCTATTCTCAACATTTCGGCCGTTATACGCTCCGACCTTTATGTCTATGTCTCTCTATATATTTGTCTATATCGCTGAGATGAGGTATTATGATTATTTATATTATTTACATTATTCGGACAGTTATCCTCATCTTCATTGCCATCTTCCCAACGTTTCGGCCGTTATACGCTCCGACCTTTATGTCAATGTCTCTCTATATATTTGTCTATATTGCTGAGATGAGGTATTATGATTACTTGCATTATTTACATTATTCACACTTTTATCCTCATTTTCATTGCCATATTCACAACGTTTCGGCCGTTTTACGTTCCGGCCTTTATGTCTTTGTCTCTCTATATCTATGTCTATATCTCTGAGATGAGGTAATATGATTAATTGCATTATTTACAATATTTGGATTGTTATCCTCATCTTCATTGCCATATTCACAACGTTTCGGCCGTTGTACGCTCCGGCCTTTATATCTATGTTTCTCTCTATATATCTGTTTTTGTCTATGAGATGAGGTGTTATGATTACTTGCATTATTTACATTGTTCGAATTGTTATCCTCATCTTCATTGCCATATTCACAACGTTTCGGTCGTTGTATACTCCGGCCTTCTTTAGACGTTTGTAATTTTGAACCGAACTCTTTATTTCGTCCACCGAGGTAGATTGATCTAGTGCCTCTTCCGGGTGTCTCAGTTATTTCCCTTTTAACTCAACTCTCCAAGTTTGATTCACCCCTGCTGTGACATGGTATTGATCTCACAACTCTTTTGCGTGTAGTCACTGGATCAAACTAACGTCTACTTGCCATGTGTCCTTGGCAAATCTTTAGCAGAGATAATTACATGTGCCGAAAATATGAACTATATACGCAGTTTTTTTTTTAAATCGTGTTATCTAAAATATGATGAACAGCAGTCATTAAAAGTGTCCAGATACCGTCTTGATGTAAATCTTTGGGTAAAGTTCGTTTAAACGAAGCAAAGAATTCTCTCATTTACCAGTAGAGTTTTATTGATAAAATGAACAATACACCAGTAATTGGTTTCTTTGTAGCAGTAAAATTGAAAATTAAAGAAAAAAATAGCGTATTTTCCGTGAAACAATTTTTCTGTGAATTTCATTTACTTCCGTTTATGTTTAAGTTAATGGAATTCCATTTTTGTTGTTGTTGTTGTTGCTATAACTCATAATGGTCTCAAGCAGTTTGATTTTGTCTATCGCATATTTAAAATCTTAATTTGACTCAATTTAATTTTTGCACTTTAAAAAATAAATTAACTTTTTTTTTAATTTCTGATACAGGATTTGATTTACCCTAGGAAAAATATTTTTACCAAATTTAAATATTTTTTTATATTTAATTAATTCATATTAAAAATTAATTTTCCGCATTTTTAAATATTTTATCGAAATAGCGTTTAGTTTTATTTGAAATCAATAATTTTCACTGGAAAATATTTCATGCTGAAATTTAGTTCCATTTATATTCGTAATGATTTGTTTCCTTGGCAACCGAGTAACATGGAGACAATAATATTCATAGTGTCTTCTGATTTTCTCTGTTGGACGGTAAACCAAGAGAAATATTTAATAAAAACAACATGGAAGATTGCAATTACAAAAAAATTAAAAAAAAAAAAATGGTTAAAAGAATTTCCTTAATGTGTTATGTTCGGTTGGAAATAAGACGACAACAGCTTCGAAGTAAACATTTTTCCCCCAGGGCCAAAAGAAAAAAATGGTAGAACGTTAATTCGTGTTCTTTGCGTCTGTATCCTGGAATCATATCTCATCCAATCTCTATAAGAACCCTTTTTATACGTCTTTTTTTTTTCAGAATTGAAGTGTTCCAAACAAAAATAATAATAAAAAAATATCCATGCTGTTTTATATTATTTCCCTTCTTTTCCTCTATATCTTTATCAATCATTATTAATTACGAGTTTTTTTTCTTTTTCTGTGATCAATCCACTTCTTTTGTATTCAAGAACATCTGTGAGTTTTTTTGTTTCGTTAGTATTTCCACTTTCTCTCACGTTTCTATTAGAAATTTAGGATGTTTTTCCTTACTTTTCTCTTGTTGGTTGATGCAATAATTATTAACGGAAATTGAGATCACGGTGCTGAGTTCGAATTCAGTCTTAGCTTGTTTCCAGATTTTACTAATAACATCATGTAACTTATTAGTCAAAGATTTCCGAGTACTTTTTTACAGATACTAGATATCTTTACGGCCATCCCATTCACAAGACAACCCTTATATAGCAAAGATTTAACTAACAGGATTTAAATCTTTTTGTGATAGTAGAAAAGGCTGCTATTAACATTGTCACCCTTGACAAGGTTTTCTATCTCTCTTTGTTACTTCTGTAATTCTTTTTGCGTCTTCATTTTGCTTTCTTTTTTTTTTAAATTCAGCTTGACTTAATATGTAAGCAGTGGGTGATGGTGCAAGAGATCGCACACTGTCTTTTGATAATATTCAAGTACAATAGAAAATGTCTTAAGAGCTCTTGAAAAACAAATTTTTAGCGTTTGTTTGGTCATTTTATCGATTCGCAATTTTGCGATAATTTTTTTTCTCCTTTTCAAAATATACCTCTACAGTGATAAAGCGAACGACATCAAGTTCCCGATATAAAATAACTATAAAACAAGACTGCTGATTTTAGCTGACTAAAATAAAACATACGATACATATCTTTGCTAAGGGTATCACACACACACACAGAGACACACACACACACACATATATATATATATATGTGTGTGTGTGCTTGTGAGAGATAGATAGATAGATAGATAGATAGATAGATAGAGAGAGAGAGAGAGAGAGAGAGAGAGAGAGAGAGAGAGAGAGTTAAAATAGTATATAGAATACCGACAAAGTTTTTTAGAAATTTTACAAATGAAAAACATTTCATTGAAACTAGATTTGATTACACGTTTCGCCTTTCTAGGCTCATCGGATCCAAAAAAGAAAGAAAATAATGTGTGTATGTGTATTTGAACGTATGCTTAAATACTGAATCATAGTACTTTTCCCCTAATCGTGATTAACGAAGAAAGAAAATATTAATTCTGTATCATTTCTTTATAATTCTTAGTTCGTATCGTATATTTATCCCAGCTTTTTTCTATCAAAATTAAAGGCAAATCCACATCTTAATTTCACAATGGCCCGAAAGCAAGAAATATATAATATAAGAAATAATGAAAATATATATATATATATATATATATATATATATATATATATATATATATATATATATATATATATATATATATATATATGAGTTAAAGATGTGTTTGGTAAGCCGTGTGGATAATTCCAGGGAGAATATAATCCATATAGCTCAAAGTAAAAACAGTGCAAATATTAATTATATTAAGAAAC
Source organism: Acanthosepion pharaonis (assembly GCA_903632075.3). NCBI lineage: Eukaryota > Metazoa > Mollusca > Cephalopoda > Sepiida > Sepiidae > Acanthosepion > Acanthosepion pharaonis. Next base: position 2,437,706 of record CAHIKZ030001402.1, read on the forward strand.
AGGCAACTTTAACGTTTCATGGGGATTATAATTTATTTCCGTAGAATCAAAAATCGGTTCTAATTCCTAAAATCAATATCTTCATACAAATGTATGAAAATATTAATCTGAGGAATTAGAATCTTTTTATATATAACTATATATGACTGAGCAAGACTGACAAGGTACTTTTTGTATATGAAAAAATTGAATGCAAAAAGTTTATTGTTTACCAGAGCTTTCGGGGAAAAAAATGAGCGAGTTTCAAGGATTATCTTTAATTAGACTACTATAATAATAAATGGTGTATAAATATTATTATACATCGTATAAAATTTGCTGAAAATAACCATATCCTTAATAGAATATTCCCTTGAAAAACATTCGAAACCAATAAAACTTTTGACAATTTTTACATTCATTAATTCCAGAAAAGGAACACAGGAAGGTCCCTCCGAAAATAAAGGCTCCTACTTTATATTGGCCAATGATAGTAGGGGTAGACTATGGTGGTATGGCAGTAGAATATGAACCTTCCCACTAATAGCCCATATTTTCTTGTCCCAAATAGCTGAAATTACAGCCTGGAAAAGCGAAGTTATACCATAAGGTTGAGACATGCAGAAAAAATGTCTATATGCTAGTTGAAAGTTTATAGATGGCGATGAAACAATGAACAAAATATTAAATTCACTTCCGCAGATAACTAAAGCAGCAGTGTCATTTCGATCAATAAGATATTGTTTGATGGCCATGCTGTTATACTGACCATTATTGTCATTGGTTGAACAAATGATTGGATGACCAGTGCAGTGTTAACATTAATGCGTATTATACAAAGAGGAAATAAAATTCAAAGTAAATAATATACTCTCTTCTTGTTTTTCTTATTCTTGCCAATTTTAAAACTTTAAAAGATGTTGTCATAAAATTTAGTAAATAAAATACAAATATGTAGTATAACGAAAATTAATTCTGAGTTTTCCGGAAATTTATGAAAAATATAACAAGTACAATTCAGCATATAAAAATCACGGGACAATTCGAGAGCCCCAACCGAAAAAAAAATATGGAGGGGGGGGATTGTGCCCTCTTGCTAATCTGGCTGACCTGTGCAGACGAAAATCCAAGGTTAATGGTATTGAATATTTCTTTTAAATAATACTGTGTAGTTGTAAAATGGCTATATCCAATGTTATAGCTTTAGTTTAAAGCTTTAGTTTCAGGGAATTCCTTGTTCATTCATGAATATAGATGAAGTGGGGAACACATTCAGTACATCGAATTTTAATAGATGTCTCATATATGTCACTCTTAGTGTCCCAGTGTAGTTGTCCAATCAAATCTTGGTAAATATTTACGTTTTATTTTAAGGGATTCTTGGTTAAGTTAATTATAAACACTTTCGTGAACAGACATATGAAGGAAATTAACGATTTTAATATCTCTTTATGATTAACTTCATTTCATTTTGGAGTTCGTTCGATCATCATAGCTTAATTTTATATAAAAAGAATTACCGTAATTCCCCATGCATAATACTCATTTTTTTCTAAAAAATAATAAGCAAAATCAGGGGTGCGTATTATGCACAACTACAAAAAATATTTAGAAAATTGCTTTAAATAAACTAAGAATTACCCTAAAACTAAATTAGAATAAGATTTTTATATATTTAAAAACATTTTTTTAAAAATAAAAGTAGGAAACGCTAGCCGTAATGACATTGGAGAGGTACAATTTATAGAAGGGCTGTGTCTTATGCATGAGTATAAGCATTTTCCAACGCTTTCAACACAATTTTAGGTGTGCGTATTATGGATGAATGGGGAATTACGGTAGATAAAAAAAAACAAAAGAAAGGCAAATAATGAATAAAAGAAATGCAGGGTTATTGCCTCCGTTGGATTACCGCTCCTGGTGATAATCACAGACGACGAGATTTTGCAATTACCGCCCCCCCCCCTCTGACGATAATTACAGGCACCACGAGACTTGAAAGAATCGGTATCTTTCTCGGTGACTTTGCATAGCGAAAAAATGTACTCTTTTCGCTCATACAAAATTTAAGTAATGAACTACAGACGCATAAGTATGCATTTAACTTTTCAAATTTCATTTCATTTCTCATATTGTCTTTTTTAAAATGGCCTGTCAATATATATGTTAATATTTCTTTGATTCAATTTCTATGTCTTATTACTACTTTAGATTTATACAAGTTCACCAAAATTGTTAACGGGTCAAATGTACTAGGAACTTAAAAATCTCATCAGAAGTGTATATATTCCGTAACACCTCCTTGACGCACTTGACAATGTCTTACCGTCGGCCAGAGCGCGTTCTCATTGGAAATCTTGACATGAGTATCAAAATTGGCTGATCGATACTGAAATGACCGTTGCAATGAATAATAGAAGTAGAATCGGAAATAAAAAGAGGAAATGGAATCATATATGTAAAATGAAGAAAAGAGAAAGAGAAAATGTAGGAGAATATAGATAAGTTTGATGTACACAAGAAAGAAAGAAATAGGTTTTGGATATGAACGTGAAAGAAACAATAAATACAACTAAAGCAGGCAGGCAGACAACAAAAAGAAAGAAAGAAAGAAAGAAAGAAAGAAAGAGACAAATAAACTCAAGTTTTGATTTCTTTCTCTCCAAGAGAGAGTGTGAGAAAAATGTAATAATAAAAAAAACACAGACAAGAAGTCATCAGCAAGAAAGAAAGATAGAAAGAAAGAAAGATAGAAAGAAAGATAGAATAAAAGAAAAATAATAATAAAAGTGAACGAATTGGTAAAATACTAAAAGATAACTGGAGTTTAAAAAATATGGCGAGAGAAAACAACAACGAATAGAACAAAAAAGAGAGATAATCAGACAGAGTGGCAGAAAAAAAAGAAAGGAATAATGGAAAAGGAATTATTAAAAAAATAAATTTAAAAAAAATAGGGCGAGAGAAATAGCAATAAATACAACAAAAACAGGGGGATATGCAAACATAAAAAGATAGAAAAAATACTATTTTTCCTTTCTTTCTTTCCTAATGAGCGTGGAGAAGAAAGTAATAAATACAAGAAAACCCCGTCAGACAGTCATAAAAAAGAAATAAGAAAGAAAAAGAAATAAGAAAGAAATAAGAAATTAATAAGAAAGAAATAAGAAAGAAAAAAGAAATTAGAAAGAAAAAAGAAAGAAAGAAGAAAGAAATAAGAAATAAATAAGAAAGAAATAAGAAATTAATAAAAAAGAAAAATGAAAGAAAGAAAAAGAAAGAAGAAAGAAAGAAGAAAGAAGAAAGAAATTAGAATAAAAAAGAAAGAAAGAAGAGAGAAATAAGAAATAAAGAAAAAGAATGAAAGAAGAAAGAAATAAGAAAGAAATAAGAAAGAAATAAGAAAGAAAAAAGAAAGAAAGTAATATCAAAGAAATAAGAAAGAAAGTAGAAAGAAAAAAGAAGAAAGAAAAAAGAAAGAAAGAAGAAAGAAATAAGAAAGAAAAAAGAAAGAAAGAATAAAGAAAGAAGAAAGATAAAAGAAAGGAATAAGGTAGAAAAAAAAGAAAGAAAGGAGAAATAAAAAAGAAAGAAAGGAGAAAGAAAGAAGAAAGAAAAAAGAAAGAAAATATATACTTGGAAAATTTGGAAAGACTAAAATAAAAACTGGAGAAAGAAGAATAAAGAAAGACAGAATGAAAAGGAAAGAAGGAATGAACGAAAGAATAAAAGAAAAATGAATGAATAAAGAAAGAATGAAAGAAAGAATGAAAAAGAAAGAAAGTATGAAGGAAAGAAAAGAATGAAAAAGAACGAAAGAATGAATGAAAATAAAAAAGAAAGCATGAAAATTGAATGAATAAATGAAAGAAAGAATGAAAGAAAGTTAGAATGAAAGAAAGAAAAAATGAAAAAAAAAGAATGGATGAATGAAAAGAAAAAGTGAAGAAATAATGACTGAAAGAAAGAAAAATTGAAACAATCAAAAAGAGGAAGACCACAATATCGGTGAAAGAATCAAGTAATTTATAATCAAGAATCCGAGTGTACCAAAATAAATTCTGAGAACTCCATTAAAAAACAACAACTGCAGCCAAAAAGGAGAAACGAAAGAATTAAAGAAAATGAAAGAAAGAAGAAGAAAGTTAAAAGAATGCCAGAAAAAATGTATAATTATAAAACGAAAATAGAAATGTATGAGAATCTACGTGAAAGAAAAACAAGTTATAAAGAATGAGAAAAATTACATAATAAATGTAAAGAATATCAGATCAAAAAATGTAAAAAAAAGAAATTAGACATAAACTAAAATAAAAGAATATGATTTAAAAAAAAAAAGGAAAAGTGTTATAAAAAGTTACTAAAGTAAAAGACTACTTGTCTGGTGTCAGCCGCCAGATCAATTCAATCATCTCAGGGCCTTGGGCAAAGGAGTAAGGTTTGAGCAACGTATCAAAAATCTCTTGTGTCGATTACTTTGACGAAACGGAAATCTGTGTGTCATCGTCTTTCCTCAGTTCTTTCAGATAATTGTCTTCTAATTCAGTAAAAGTCGTTGATTTTACACTTTATTCAGTTCTATTTAACTCCCACGAAGATGTCGTCAGCTCTTGTCACTAACGGTTCGCCTGAAATTGATACATTTGTTACAATTCTTTCTTGGCTTCTCTTTTTGTTTTCTGTCCAAAGGCTTAGTTTCTTCTTTAAAAAAAATTGGACCTGCACACACACACGTACACAGACACAGACACAGGCACAAACATAAGCACACACAACACACACACACTCCCTTATCGGTAATGATATTTTCTGTGTTAGTGTCACATATAAAATATATATATATATATATATATATATATATATATATATATATATATATATATATAGAGTAGAATCAGTTAACAGTAAATAAATTTAATTCAGATATATTAGGTTCGCTCTGAATCTACTGAGAAGCTATCATTATTTAAATTATTTATATTGAGATGATTTTTTTTCCTTTTGATATTATGAAGTAATCTTCAAGGAATTTCGAAATGAAAACTTTATTTAATTTACGGGTTTTCCTTATTCACCAAGTCCCTACCATTTGTACACTTAAGCTAACTTTGTACTACTCGGCAAAAGATTGAACTCAATATAAATGTTATGGAACCTTACCCATAATAACATAATGGACTATTCCATATGCCATTAATATTGCGCCTCAAGAGGAAGCAGGGAGTTCAGTCCGAAGTCGGGCGACCGGCTGATCGGCTGATCGGTTGAACTCTCTGCCTGCGGGCGGGAAGGAACCCGAACGAGGCTACGCCGAAGGCGGGCCTCTTTCGGGAGGTAAAGGTTCCGACCCTGAACCCGTTTATACGGGTTCAAAGGGCATATTTTTGGCCGCGCCCACGGGCTCGGAGATGTCACGTTAAACCGGCCTTGTGCCACATGATGCCCTCGTGGGTGGGGTGACTAAATACTGTTCAGTCTGAAGTCTGGAGTGAAGTCCGTCAGGAGTCAGTCAGTCGAGTCAGAGGCAGTCCGAAACAGAGTCGCGTTCAGACAATTACTGCAAGACATTGGAATAGTGATACTGGTCGAGACTACATTGTTCTCTCTACTAAACCTGATTGTTCGTACTAACACTTTCTACTTCTCTGTATATATTCCTGTTTGTAATATATCTGTGTTATTCCATATCCGTGTTCGAGTTCTTCTTTATTGTTTCTTCCTTGGACTATCACCATGGTACAATGGACCGGACCATAACAATAAATACGACTTCAAACTAACGAACCAGCGCTGTGGATTACTGCGCAGGCTTGTGAGTGTGGTGACTTATTTTATAGGCCATTAATCTGTGGATGAATACACATTAAAATCTTAATTATTGATATACATATCATGTCTGCTCAAATTTATATTCCTTACTTTTTCTTAAACAGTGTCTGTAATCTACAGGGGAAGTGAAAATACGCCTCACGGTATGAATTCTTCCTCTGTTTCTTTTATACTGCGAAAGTACAGTTAAGATGAATGTTTATAGTTTCTCAATCACAGAAGACCTCATACGAATTTCTTTACTCAGTTGTTGGATGTTTATTTTAATGTTTCTTTCTTTCTTTATCCGAATTTCTAAGATGTTATTCATTTCTCTGCCACTTCATTCAGTAGGTTATTAAATAATTAATTATCTTTGGTACAAAATATAAAAGAACATAAGCGAAATGTTTCTAAAACAGAGACTATGATCTAGCATTGCAATGAAAGCTGTTAGAACATGTACTCTGTATCGAACATACACATTCAAGATGTCGAATTAGTAAATACAAAACACGTATAGATCAGTTATAACAAATTTAGTACATGAAATTGTCGAACAATCACGTGGTCAAGATAAACACTCAGTTGTGGAGCAAGCTGAGTGATATTACTTGATTCCCACAAAATCAAGATGTGACACAAGGTCGTTTAACGTGGGAGACCCGAGTGTTTCCACTCAAAGGCCACTGGTCAAAATTGGTCATAGCTTGTCCAAGCTGGTCAGAGCCTAGTCAAAGCTGGTCATGACTTGTCCTAACAGGTCCAGGCCGGAGCCAGTCCAAGCTAGTCAAAACCTTGATCGAATCTCAGCCATAGGCCAAGAAACGATCCAATATTTGTCAAAAACCCCAGCCAAAAAATCGGCCGGGAGAGTGGAGCAAGCTGAGTGAATACTAATTCAACATTGAGAAAGAGAGCTATTTATGGTGCAATGGAGCATCTCATTATGCTAAAGTGGGATAGTCCATTGCTTGGGTTGTGATTGGCTGCTGGTACCTGAGTGGAAGTATTTCTATATAAATACTAGCATGATTTCTCAGTTAGTTTGCAGGGTTTGTATTAAGTTACAACCTGCTTTATTTTTGTCTGCCAGCTGGACGCTAGCTGGGACTCTTACGCCGGTAAATGTTGTTTATTATTGTTATTCTACAGAAATAAGGAAATTAAACATAGAATAGCATGCGTTAGAGGAAGTTTTACACAACACCGTAAATTGCTTAAAAACCCTAACCTAACGTTAAAAGCTCGCTTGATATTCGTAAATATCTTCGCCAAGTCGAGACATTCATATCGATGTCATGTTTGGCGCCAAATATGTACAGAAATATCTAAACTGGCAGTCGCATACATCCGCCATCGCAGTTCAATAGGCAACTATGGCTTCGAACTAATTAAGCCTGTAGAATCACAAATAAATAACTATACAAAATGCTAGAAAGTACATCATTTAAAAAACCTTCATCAACAGCAACAATTGAGATGCATAGTATATATAATTCGAAGAGAGAATAATGTCATAATCAGGATAACTACGAACACCTCAAAAAGAATTTGAAGAATGGTAAAAACAAGAGATTAGTGAAACAGCAAGGCCTCGTGATATGAAATTTCTAGTTCATTTAACTCGAGTTTTCCGCTTTTTCGAAGAAAACTGGAAAATTTCCTAAAGTGAAGTTTAATAGACTTGTTACTCGAAATTTGTAGATTCATCTCCTACAAATGATCGGTCCAATCTATTACTGACCAAATCTAAAATAAAGATGATTATCAGATGCTATCTAGCAGCATGCAGGCTCACAAAATAACTCTGTGAAAAAAATTTGGAATCCAGAATCATCGAGACTGGACATTCCCAGAAGAAATCTCTATACAGAAAGGTCAATTAAGTGTATTTATGTTCTTTTTGACGTCAAAACGAAGGCGTGTGTTCAGCTTACATTTATTTTGTTAAAAAATACAATAATTGTATATTATGCTAACATTATGCTAAATATTCAACATTTATTTTTCAATTTTTGTTTATTTCTAAGTTTGTATGTTATTCTATAGCTATAAATTGCTAAATGTGTCAAAAATGCATAAGTACTATACAATGATACCATTAGCAAATTGAAAAATAAAGCTTCTGAAATATTTAACATTTTTGCCCTTGGAGGATATATGGGAAAATCAAATTTTAAATTGGATTTTGAAGTCAACAACTCATGGACTAGCGATTGCATTTATCATGAAACAGACAGTTGCATCTGGGTGTTAACTTCAATATCTTTTATATTTGCATACGCTCTAGCCCTGATATTGCGTACTTTAACCCATAGATATATCATATATATATATATATATATATATATATATATATATATATCTTTATGCTGAATGTAACATCAATCAGCTAAGTGACAATCTTTTATTCTTATTAATTTATATATATATATATATATATATATATAAGTTAAAGATCAAATGTATATCAAATAAAGATCGGAATCCGACATGTTGATACAATAAACGAACAGATAGGAAACGTTTATCAACTAACATGTTTCACTTTTATTAGAACTTCGTTAGAGATTGAGTGACAACTGAAAAAAAAGACAAAAAACAGTTACATTCAATTGTGTTTGGGTCAGTTTTCATTGGTCACGTGTATAAAAACGACGGATAAGTTTATGAGTATGTAGGTTCGTGAAGATTCTTGTATGTCTAAGTGGGCAATGGATGGTAATGTGTATTTATAATTGTGTATGGTGTGTCTGTCTAGTCGGGGTTTTTATCTTTACCTCTGTGTGGTCAACCCTCGTAGCGGAGAGTCGCAGATTTCGAGGTTATGGCTCATCTATTTAAGAATGTATTCTTTGTATTAGATAGATATAAGTTACATTCTTTAAGAATGGATTCAAAGAAAGATGCCGATGGAATGTAATGCTTTTTGCGTGTATTTTTAGTTGGTAATAATGTTATTAAGTTTTCAATGTATTTTCTCCTTAAAGAATAAAGTTCTTTTTTAATTATGGTGGCATTAGGGAAATCAAATTTACGCCAAACATCGTTTCCATGCAAAATGAGAGAGTTAGATGGCTTGTCTAAATGCAAGTCCCTTTTATGTTCGTAGATGCGGGCTTTTAGAACGCTGATGTTTCATCCATATAGACATTTTTGCATTGTAAATTGTTTATTTAATAAATCCAGGAATTTAAATCGGTGATGGTTTTATTTTTCTTCCTACTGTATCTCCAATAGTGGAGGTGGTGTTAACGATCCTAGTATTAGTGATAACTAATTTAATCATCTCAGATGTTCTTTGAACCAGGTATTGGCTATTATCTGGTTATTGGACGTGCACCATTTGATCCATTTTTCTTCACGTTCGCTGCAAGTTACAAGTCAACATTTTCCTGCCTTATCCTCTGCTCTCTACCTGCCTTCTTTGACGTTTAGGCCTCTCATGATAATGGTGACTTCTTGTGATTTGCAAAGAGCCTTGGCATGTTGTAGCATAGAGTAAAATGATTGGATTTCTCCTCTCACTTTCCGCAGCCGGTGTGTAAACTATTACGATAGCTATATCGAAAGGTGGTTTAATAGAGAGACTGTTGGAGGGCAGACTTATGGATTTTGTGTAATTTTTGTTAGAAGTGTCATTGGTGGTGTCTTAACTCCGTTTCTTAGGGACCATCAACACAACACACACAGAAACAGGCATGCATATATGTATATGTGTGTGTGTGTTCGTTCGTATATATATATATATATATATATATATATATAAATTCATGAATCATTCATACAAAAAACAAATATAAATGTTAACGATTTAAATGGCGAGAATACATCTTTGCAAACAATATAAATAACATACATCAATCCCGAACCTGTATATGAATGATATGATCCCTGTTCATAAATTTCAGTTGCATAAGGTCTTTTCATTTTTACAAGCTTTCGTCTGTTCATACAGACATCCTCAGGTATGGAAATAGATTTTGTTCTTGTTTTTACTTCTTGGTAATAAGAGGACAACGAAAATAGAGATATAATCCGAAAAATGCTATGAGAAATGTGTTATTGTTTTGGAACGTGCAGTCGCAACGCTGAGTTTGAATTTAAATTTTAAGGTTGTGCGTTTTTGTACAAAAGAGAATTCTTTTTTTACTGGTAGATTTTCCGTCTATGTGGCATGAACTATATTGTTCAATAATTACAGTAATGTCAATATAGTTAATGACCAGATTCGGCCACAGAGGATCGTTCGGTTAGCAAGGTCGATATTTACTGTTTTTAAAAGCACGTCAAGCTAAATGACTATTCTCTCTCTCTCTCTCGATATATATATATATATATATATATATATATATATATATATATATATATATATATATATATATATATTTGTCTATTTGGGATGCAATCTTTCTTTTATATAAGTTTTATTAATGACCACTTACAAGGTACTGAGAATACACTTTTTAAAATTTTCTTCTGTTCGTATAGACGGTTAGGATAATCAAAAATCTATACTGGCAGTAAACCGTCTGCATACGCACAGGAAATGAGTTCTGTGAACATACAAAAATAGAAAGGGTATAAGACAAGGTTTCGTCTTCTCACCTGATTGGTTCAACCTATACAGCAAGCCAATTCCGATAGAACTAGAAGTCCTACCAGAATTCATCGTTGGCAGCCAGATGAGATGCAGATGACACATTGCTGATAGAATATACGCAAAGGAAACTACAAAACCTCTTACAGAAAGTAGCAAAGAAGTAAAGACTAAGCAAAAATGCAAGAAAATAAAATGCATGGTCATCAGCAAAGGGATAAGCCCAAAATGCAATTTACAGGTCCAGTACACTAAAATCAATCAAGCACAGAAATTTAAACACTTAGGAAGTGTTCTGAAAGAAGACAGAAAGTGTGACACTGAGATCCGAAGGCGCATTGGGAGAGCCAATGACGCATTCTAAAAGGTAGGGAAAGTATTGAGACAGGAAAATTCGGTTCGAAATAAAGGAAAGTCTACTGAACTGATACTTGATATCTGTCATCCTGTATGGCGGCGAACGCTGGACAATCCTCTCATGGATGAAAAAGAAAATCGAAGCATAAAAAATAAAGTTCTACAGATGCTGAGGATACGATGGGAAGAACATGCCGGAAAACAACTAGGCTTTGGAGAGAAAGAAAACAAAAAAGAAACTTAACATCAAGAAGGGACAACTGCAATCAAGGAGGGCTTGGAAAATCTGACACGCACGCGACAGACATAGGGTAAGAGCAAGAGATGAAACAATGTGTGACATATTTGATTAGTTTGAACAAATGGATGGCAGAACAGGGTTTTGGAGAAATAATAAAAGGTTAAAAGTTATTAAGAGCTTAAAGGGACAAGAAGATGTGGAGGGTCTTGATCGTCTACGGCCTGAAGGGACACGGCACATAAAAGAAGAAGCAGCAGCTTATCTATCTATATTTCTGAGATTAGTTATTGTAATTATTGACCTTGTTCAAACTGTTCTCCTCATCTTTATTGTCATATTCACGACGTTTAGGCCGTTATACGCCCTAGTCTTCTTATAGTGATTAGAATTTCGAACTGAATCAATTATTGCGTCCACCGGGGTAGATTGTTCTAGTTCCACGTTCAATGCCTCTTCCGGATGTCTCTGTTATCTCAACTCTCCAAGTTTTTTTTTCACTACTGCAGTAGCTAGGTATTGAACTCACAACTATTTGAGTCAAGTTACTGTATCTAAGCAACGCTTTTATCGTCTTTTCATCCGATTCCTATCGAATATATATAAGGATTTTTAGTTTCAGTTGTGAAGCAAAATTTGCACTGTGTTTAAAGCATATATATGAAAATATTCATACAAAAATGCAATAAACTTACAGTGAAAAAAATTCTAATACTCGGGGCAATAAAATTATAAATGCACATTCGAGTGGCTAGTGTCTGTTTCTCTCCAGCGACATGAAAAATGAAATGGACATTACTATATCTTCGCGTAGCATATAAAAGAACTGAAAAAAATTCAGCTATTTGTCGGTCATATGTCATCGACATGTTGTTGAGAAACGCCAAGTGAAATCGATAAAAATTGATATTGTAATTATTCTTGCTGTAATGTTCAGCATCCTCCAATCACTGGACGTCATCATCAACAAACAATTCAAATTTCTTGTAACCAACAAATAGAACCACAAGTCACTTATTCAAAGAAGCAAACAACCGACAAGAAATGTCCGTTATATATATATATATATATATATATATATATATATATATATATATATATGAATGCTGGAATCCTGAAACCATCATAGAAAGTCAATCAAAAATTGCTTCAATAAAAATGACCGACATACAACAGTGTAGGTGATAATCCTTTTTTAGAAGGAAGAACAAAAGAAACCTAAGACTACGATGAAATTGACATGACGTCTTTTTTTTCCCACGTGAAACAATGAAGCAGACTAAAATAGGCGATATATATATATATATATATATATATATATATATATATATATAATCATACATAGAATCAATCAGCAATATCAATGCGATTAATGGCGAAATCATTTCGCTAGTAGAAACATAATGTATGCATTAAAATACTGTTAATCTATTGAATGATGTGATTCTCATTTATAAAACTGTTTTCAGATGTTTCTAGTGTATATTTTTTTTAAGTTAAGCAAGTACTTTCGAAGAATCATTCCTTCATCGTCAGGCTGTTTATTTTTTTTCTTTAAAGTTAAAACTTGAAGACGATATAATTGTTTGTAGACCAAAAGATGTTTTTTTTTAAGAATGTGCTATTTATTGACGGTTGTACAATGTCGGAACGTGTTAGTCGCAACGCGAAAGTTCAAAATTTCAAGTGAGAATTTTAATATGAATTTTGTAATATGGTAAATCCACGAATTCTTTTTTTACAAGTGGTTTTCAGTTAACATGGCATGAACTAAGTATATAGTTCAAGTAATATAGTAATATGCCTATATATATAGTAATATATATATGATATATATATATATATATATATATATAGTGATATATATATATATATATATATATATAATTCATCGAGTATAGAACAAGATACCTCAACAGAATGCAGAAAGCATCTCGCTCTTTTCTGGGAAAAAAGGAGACAATGGTATGATGCTTGCTTTGTATCGTAATGGTCCGGCTTCGATTCTCGATAGTAGATGTGCATTGCTGATGGCTCCCAGAAAAGGACGAAATGCTTTCTGCATTCTGCTGAGGTATCTTGTTCTAGACTCGATGAATTATTATGTGAAATTATTCAAATCTACCACAAAATTTCAAAGATATATATATATATATATATATATATATATATATATATATATTATGTGTGAAGGCTGCGTAGTTCTAACAGATATTTGTGGCGTACTCTAACGAACGCCTTTGCGTAATCTATAAAACACCGGAAAATGTCCTTCAGCATTTGTATAACTTGTTTTGAGAATAAATACCACATTCTTTGTTCCACTGTCTTTCATGAACCCGCACTGTTCTTGTCCTATCTCCGGTCTGATTCTGCTGCAGGCTCTATTCATCAGAATTCGGATGATGAGTTTTGTTATGTGGCTCATTAGGTTGGTTGTCCAGTGTAATTCATATTCATTTGCGCCTGGTTTCTTAGGCAGTGCTATGAAGATAGATCTGCTTTGATCTTCCGGTATATCACCACTATTGAAGATTTAATTTATTATTTCTGTAATCTTGTCTATATCAAACTATTCTAAGGGATCTCTATTACAATTGAGTCTGGCCCTGCCGCTTTTTTTCTGTTCAATTTGGACAGTGCAGCTTCCACTTCGGATTTTAATATTTCCTGTCCGTCAGTATTTCTTTTTATTGGCGGTTGTTCTCTTTCGTTGTTCCAAAGCTGTAGAATTGTTTTCTTTTTCTAATATGAAGGTTCCGTCCTTGGATTTTATGTACAAGTTCTAAAATGTCGTGGCCATCCACAACTTACTAACTTTGTAGCTGTTAGTAATGTTTGTCTTTTCATTATACTTTAATGCTCTCAATATTTTGCTTTTTAGATATTATAATCGTTGTTTCCGTCCATCTGGCTTCAATATATCCTGTGAGTGTCAAATTCTCGAAGCCATCTTTCCTCATTATATTCCCTGATTCTAAGTATTACATCCGTCTATATTTTATAGTTATATTGTTTCTGCCTTGCCCATTCCAATCTTCTCCAATTGTGCGTTGTTGGTTTGGTTTGGTTTGGTTTGGTTTACGACATATTAAACTCAATGGATTTTTTAGTGCAGACAAGTTTTTTTTATTGTGCTAATATTTTTCCAAAAATGTGTTGCTGATAATAATGTATTGCTGGTAATAATTTTTTTCCTTCAAAAATTCATTGCTGGTAATGAATCTTTATGCTAAAAATATATTGTTGGTACTAAAATCTATTTTTACATTTTCACAGTATTCTGACCCCAGTCAGGCCGCGCTGTAGGATGCAGTTCATCGACTTACCCAGGACGCGGATGTAGTTTATCGTCATACCCAGGACTGGTGTGTTGTTATAAGTCCCTGCAAATTTTGCATAGAGCATAACATTTTGTATTTATAATCATTTCAACTCAAGTAACATTTATATATTAGTGGCACTTAAGCAACTAAGATACAATGTGTTACTTTGTGTTGCATACAAACTTTTGAAGATATTACTCCACAGGAGAGTAAGAAGCGGAAGATTTTTTCCACTGGTATGAGGAAAGAGGCTGTTAGCATGAAACTTATGATTACATCTAGCAATTTCAACAGTGAAATTATCTAGCTGCCAAACTAGTACTTCGCTTTAAATTAGTGAAATAGCGAACGAGCAAAACAATCAATGTGAAAATATTTATAGAAGGGGCAAAGAAAAGCTACCCTACGGCGGTGGAAGGGACACTGAAACCAAGAGGCCAGGTCAGGACCGATAACGTTGACGATTCTTCTTTGGAGTTTGACAATAATATTTAGAAATATATAGCAGACCAGACACACCAGATATTCGATGCACTGACGAATGGGAGACTACAACTTTGGGCAAATTAACTGAATCAAAACGAATAATTCAATTATTATTTACTTTTTTTCGTTTTTTTACCAATGTAAAATGATCCCGTGCATATGTTATTACATCGTATATCCATTCCATGAAGTCTTTATTTGCAGATTGACCACATATTCCCGATTGGATTTAAATCAGGAGAGTTTCCGGACAAGTCGATAGTACTTTGATTTGCTCACTGGTAAGGCTTGCCAGTCTTTTCGTGCACCCCGAAAATAGATCCATCTTACTGCATACAAATGCAAATGACCTAATCGGAGAAAAAATAGAAATCGATTACAGCCTGTCACTCCAGTGGATCTAAAACTGACCGTATGAGAAAGAAAGGAAACTAAAGCGGTTGCTTCAATTAATTTGCACAAGGGTGTATAAATGTGCAAGATAGATTCTGGCGAGAAGTAAAAAAAAAACTGTCTAGCACGATATACTGAATCAACATTCCTAGCAGCAGAAATAGCTGTTGATTCAATGTTATATGTTATACTTCATGTCTTCAATTTTATAATTTCATGTTATATATTATACTTCATGTCACTGGAAAGAGGCCATGAGACCGTAATGGTACAATAATTTTTATTCCGACAGGTTAGACACGCAGATGGAAAGCAAACCCTTAAATGATTCCTGGTTTCATAAAATTATTCCTTCTTAATTCCTGCTTGAATTGTCATTTGGTACCTTAACCCTGATGTTTGTCCACCTTTTTAAACGAACCAGATCATTTGACTTTAATTTTCTCGTAATGTAATTAACTGGTCAAATTTTGGGACTTTTAGCTTAATGTTCTTTTTTAACTTAATTTTCTTTCTTTTCTGTATCTAGTTTTATTTACATTATTTGGACTGTTATCCTCATCTTCATTACCATATTCACAACGTTTCAGCAGTTGTACGCTTCGGCCTTCATGTCTATGTCTCTCTATATATCTCTCTATATCTCTGAGATGAGGTATTATGATTTCTTGCAATTTTTACACTATTCAGACTATTATCCTCATCTTCATTGACATATCCACACAGTCTCGGCTGTTGTACGCTCCTGCCTGCTTCAGGTGATTAAAAGTTCAACCCGAACCCTTTATTTCGTCTACTGGGGTAGAGTGTTCCAGTTTCGCGAGCCTCTTCCGGGTGTCTCATTTCCCTTTAAATCTACTCTGCAAGTTTTTGGTTCACCAATGCTGTGGCCTGGTATTAAACTAACACTTTTTGGGGTCTAGTTGGATCTAACCAATGTCTTTATTTACTAGACCATGTAACCTTGAGAACATTTGTTTATTGATTTCTTGGACTTATTATCATATTGTGTTAGCAGTCATTTCATCAGTGCTCGCTTTGCAATTTTTTGTTATTATTTTTGCATTTTTTACCAGAACTTATATTGCAATTTTTGTTGTTATTCCTTGCTTTTCTCTTGCTGTTCTTATTACTATTTCCCATATTGTATTCATTTCTATGCTTGATCATCTCAGGAGATTTTTGTAGCTTAGCAAAACGTTGTGAATATGGCAATGAAGATGAGGATAACAGTCCGAATAATGTAAATAAAACAAGTAATCATAATATCTCATCTCACAGATAAAGACAGATGTTCTGTATCCATTATTTTGACTTTGTTGCAATGTAAGTATTGTGATCACTTCTTAATCCAGGTATATGTTGCTTTACTTTCGAGTATAACTTTCTTATATTCCTTCAGTTTGATTTTCAAGGGCTTTATATTTAGGTCCATTTCTACAATATCACTGGATGCTATATCCGCAAACTTCTCTTATGCACTTCTCCCCGAGGTACCAACTTTACTGAAGCGGATTGGAAGAGTGTTTGTGCTATTCAGACCTAATCTGATGCATTATCCGCAAATTCACCGCATTTGTTCAGTTGCACTTCTTATCTAAAATATACTTCCTGTAACTATGTTTTTTTTTTTTTTTCTGTCTTCTCATTTCTCGTCAGAGAAATATTATGATGAATATTTTTTACTTTAAAGGCTTCTGGGTCTATACCTGAAATAGCTTAGACGAGCAGGATTACTGATGATAGATTGTGCCCTGTGTTTAAGGCATACAGCTCTTTCTTAATAGAGAATAGTGAATTGAATTAAAATTCAAACGTTTTTTATCTATAAACACTTTAGCTATTAGCATCCTCTAAAGAATAATTCCCTTCTATAATGACATCACAAACCACACATCTTTTTTTGTTGCATTTTGTAACACTCTGTATATTGTGGTAGTTAAATTTGAATGAGGTTAATATGTGTCTTAGGTTTTTAGATTGGTGTTTGCTTTTAAAGAATAGTTTGATGTGATGATGTTTGTTTGGTTTGGTTTGTCTTAGTGTACGACATATCAACATCAATCGGTTATTTAATGGTGACAAAATTTTTATTGCTGGTAATATTTTTTATCTATCTATCTATTGCAGAATATATTGATTTAGTTTGGTTTGTTTTACGGCATATCAACCTCAATGGGTTATTTAATGTTGTGGATTCCGGGATGAAATCCGGTCTCAAATGAATGACAAATGCAAGAATAAAATATAGCAAATAAATGTATTGACGTAATAATACGATTGGTAATACGGTTAGTAGATCCAGAAACACGGTTAGTAGCAATAATAATATATATATACAGTCTGGGAAATTCCATATCGAAGTATGACTTCCTTTTGAGCTCGCAACTGTGACTCCTACAAAGTGGTTACCTCACACTCTCACTCTATCACTTCCGGGTATTTACCGGCTGCAGTACAAGTACACATTGCGAGTCCACTTCTATAAAAAGGGGTGAACCCCTTAAAATTTAATGCCGACAAGATTTTTATTGCTGTTAATATTTTTATCTATCTATCTATCTATCTATCTATCTATCTATCTATCTATCTATCTATCTATTTCAGTATATATTTATTTAATTTGGTTTGTTTTACGGCATATGAACATCAATGGGTTATTTAATGCCGACAAGATTTTTATTGCTGTTTTGTTTTTTATCTATCTATCTATCTATCTATCTATCTATCTATCTATTTCAGTATATATTGAATTAGTTTGTTTTGTTTTACGGCATATCAACCTCTATGGGTTATTTAATGCCGACAAGATTTTCATTACTGGTAATAGTTTTTCAAAAAATGTAAAGTTGGTAATACTTTTTCTTCAAAAATGTATTGCTGATAATATTTCTCAAAATTTATTCCTACTATTAAAACCTATTTTTACACATTGATAGTGTTTTTTGCCCAGTTTGGGGGTTAACAATTTGGCCAAAGTTGGGACCCTAACAGCTGATACCACCCCGCGTCAGGTTGAACCTGGGAACACGAACAATTCAGAGGTGGTTCCTCTCTCCTCAAAACTTCCTGATCGGAGTCCTTGCTGTCGGACTTAGTTTATTGTCTCACTCAGGACGCATATGTAATTTGTCTAATGAACGATAGAGTTTAATTCAATAGACGTCAACCAGGAAGATTTATAAATAGGCTTGGCTGTGCCAAAGTATAAATGTAACATTGAGGTACATTAGTCAATTCGAAGGTATCAACCGCGTAGAACGT
Organism: Acanthosepion pharaonis; assembly: GCA_903632075.3. NCBI lineage: Eukaryota > Metazoa > Mollusca > Cephalopoda > Sepiida > Sepiidae > Acanthosepion > Acanthosepion pharaonis. The sequence goes on from CAHIKZ030001402.1 coordinate 2,456,160, forward strand.
TAAGTCAGCTCTACACGGAATACCATGTCGTAATCAGAAAGCACTCGAGGAAAGTGGGGTGTTGTTCATGCACAAGGCCTTAATACGCCAATATGTTGTTTATGGATATAGCTTATTTAAAGGATAGTTTTGCAGTGTGTCTTTCAAGAGAGAAAACTATTTCTTTTAAATAGAATCTTCACATCATATCTTACCATCTGTAACGATGTAAAATATGCCTGGTTTATTCTCTTGTGTAACGTGTGTAATCAGGATGTGGGCAAACATGGCTCTCCACACATTCCCATACTTTGAAACTCTCAGTAAATTATTTCGCTCTGCTATCTCTATCAATACCTGCCAACCATTCACACTAGCTCGTTAGGAATGTTATTCGCAGTTTTCCTCCGCTCCTCTTAGTTACAGTACTTTATGTGAGTGTTATATTTCTTAAGCCCTCTTTCCTCATTTTGGGCCTTGATATTTCATTTGCCTTTTTTGATGATGCGGGTAATTTGTTTCAATCTACCCTAAAACTTCATCGTTTCTCATATATTCAGTCCATATTATTCTCATCGTCCTTCTGTAGAACTATATTTCTATTGTTACAAATCTCTTCCTCATATGTGGGTAGCTTTTGAAACATCATCAATTATTATTTGAATTCCCCTTCGGATTTCGGCATTGCATTCAGCATCCTTTGTTAAAGACCTTTTACTAGATTTTGAAGTGTATGTACTTGTTTGTATTTGATATCTTCAATATGTAATTGGTATGTTGGGCTCTTCTTTTTGTTAAAACCATACGTTATGTCTTCTAATTGCCGATTAGTTCTTTCTTACCGTTTTCCTTTTTCAACCATATTTTCCATTCTTATCTGTGCTGCCTTTGTCATCTGCGAAACTAATATTTTTAAGATTGTGGTCGCCAATAATGAATCCTGGCCATAATTCTAATTCTAATTCACCTAACTATATAATTTGAATAAATCCGGTGAGACGACACGTCCTTGTCTTCCACTCCTTTCTATTTTATTTGTGTAAAAATGGGCTGAATTTCCAATATGCTCTTGTCTTTTTGACCGATTTGTATTTGAAATTATGATTGCTTTACTTAAAATTACAGACACTATTTGCATTATTTTATATTACGTTTAAGGCCCGTACTGTATACACAGGGAAGGACATAAATATATGCAGTTCATAATTATTAAGTTTGTCACAATTAACAATAGAAGGGGATTGTGAGTGGGCTAATAGCTGACGATTAAAATGGAACCGAATAGCAAGTTTCAAACGCCGGTTGAAACTCTGAGTGTCAAATTAGGAAAAGATACGAATTCATTTATCAGCTATATGCTAAATTTGAGTTTAGTACATTTCGGCGTGGCCCATTTGGCGTGGCTGATTCGGCGTCAGAAAAGTAATTGGACTATTCGGCATAGCCGCTTAGGCGTCAGAAAAGTAATTGGACTATTCGGCATAGCCGCTTAGGCGTCAGAAAAGTAATTGGACTATTCGGCATAGCCGCTTAGGCGTCAGAAATGTAATTGGACTATTCGGCATAGCCGCTTAGGCGCCAGAAAAGTAATTGGACTATTCGGCATAGCCGCTTAGGCGTCAGAAAAGTAATTGGACTATTCGGCATAGCCGCTTAGGCGCCAGAAAAGTAATTGGACTATTCGGCATAGCTGCTTAGGCGTCAGACTGTTTCGTCGTCACTGTTTATGTTTTATTTCCATTCATATTTTCGTATTTTCTGTTTTTCTTTCCATTTATATTTTCTTATTTTCTGTTTTAGTTTTTTCTTTCTAATGCTTTGAGATTTCGCTATTTTTTTCTTTCTTTTCTTTTTCATTCATATTTTGCATTTTTTTCATTATTTTTTCTTTAGTTTTTATTTCGATTGTCTTATTTTTCTTTCTTTGCTTTTCTCCTTTCTTACGTTCTACACCTGAAACTATTTCGTTCCTTTCTTTTTCTTTGTTTTCCTTTCTTTTTCTGCTTTTACATCGATAACATTTGTCATTTCCTTTTATTACTTTTTTAAAAAAAAGATTTCTCTTCACTTCAAGGTAAAAGAAAAATAAGTTTTTCTTCCATATTAAATATTTCTATCTCCGTGTTTTTACCATCCTTTCATTTCTTAAAATTAATTTTTCCATTTACTATATTTTCTATTTAATTCTCTTTTTCTTTCCCTCTTAAATCTTTTCAATATATTTATTTCTTTTTTCCTTTTTCCTTTTTCCTTTTTACGGCTAATCTAAAAATAGTCATCCTGTTTACGTCTAGAGAGAACTTTTTCGCAGAAAATATCGAAAGAAAATGCTGCCTCTTATAAACACGCGCCTTGAGTTTTTTATATGACGATACGAGATAAAACCGAAAACTTTTCCTGGGCTGTGTGTGCATTCTTTCTATATTCGTGTAGAAAGAATTCTTGGTCTATTCGTTATACTTAAAATCAGAAAAAAAAACAGTTGAAATTTCTGAAGTACATAACGAGGAAGGAGACCTTAGAAACAAGGCAATCAAAAATAAGCAATATCTCACATGCATAATCATATCTGAAGTATGTCTCAGGTACATTCCAAAAGCTGTCTATATTTCTTAGATGAGGTATTGTGTACATTATTTACATTATTCGGACTATTGTCCTCATCTTTGTCGCCATATTTGTTACAAAGTTTCGGCCGTTGTACGCTCCGGCCTCCTTCAGGTGGTTGGAATGTCGAACTGAACCCTTTATTTCGCTCACTGGGTTTAGACTGTTCTAGTTCCACGTGCCATGTTTTAATGGATGTCAGTTATCAGTTAATCTCCTGTTAATTTTCCCTCTGAAAGTTCTCCACTGCCTTAACCGGGTATTGAACTCAAACTCTTTGGGTTCTGTCACTGGATCTAACATGCAATGATAACAGCAAAAATTGCAATATTAGCACTGGTAAAAATGGTTGCTGAAACATTATGTTTATAATTCCCAGAAATTGATACACAGATGTCTTCAAGGACACATGGCACAGTGGATAAAGGCGTTGGTTAGATCCAATTGCAAATGACCGAATCTGAGGAAAAATAGAAATCGATTTTACCCTGTCACTCTAAAACTGACCGTATGATGAAAGAAAGGAAACTAAAGCGGTTCGTTTCAATTAATTTGCATAAGAGTGTATTTATTTCAAATCATTACAATACACTAATCTCCTTCATAGTAGAACCCCAATATTCTTGTTCTAGCTCCCAAACCACTTTTTGAAGGCATCTAACTTGGCCTCCAAAATGAAAGTGTCATGTATCCTCGTTGCAGCCTCTTTAATCTGTCCAATATTCTGGAAAAGTTATAGGCAGTCATGGTTATTTCATAGGTTTCTTATTTCTGCAAAAACATCACAATAATCCCGACGATCTACTGCATAAGGCATCCCCCGCTTGTCGAATGTTCCTTTTATCATACTATGCATTTACGTCACTAAAGCTTTCCTTCGTTATCGTTAAATGCAATTAAGCGAATACGCAGTTTATATTAATTATATTGAAAAAAATAGGTGAACTTTCCTAGACTTCTCGAAATTGCGTTCAATGTCTGTTTTTCGATGTCAATCGTCGTCTGCTGTAACTGACATAGAAGAAATGCAACAGCATATTTGAGGATTTTCTATCAAACATTATATATTTGCAATTTAAATCTTCCTGTAAACCTGATTAAAACCTATGTAGGTCCTTTCTATTTGACATCCTGACGCAGTATATTCTTTACTGCACTCAGCTTATACTGCATTTATGTAACACTAAAAAAGTTAATGAAGCATTATTTTTGCAATTTTTGCTTGTGGCGTTTTCATCTTATCTTATATTGTTGGGTATGTGACTATATCTTAGTGTTTCTATCAACAAATTCTTTGTATGGCTCAAAAAGAGTCCGTTGCATAGAAAACTTTATTTTCCACAGATTTCTTGGGACCAATATTCTAAAATTGGCCTGTGTTCACTTCTTGCTGAAAACTAAATTAGATAATCTTTTTCTCGTGGTGTTAAAGACTACAATTAAAGAGTGTTAAAAAGGAAATTAACTCTTTTTACATTCTCGCTTTCTTCCTAATTAATACTTCGTAAATTATATCCAACAATTCAATGTCAATAAAAAAAAGGCAGTCAAGTCCGCTATATATACTATGATAAACGAAACTTTTTTTACGTATTTTATTATTTATTTTGATCAATTCTACACAAGAAGGTGAGAATGCCGCTAAGATGTAAGGAGGCCACTGGAAGTGAAAGAGAATGAAAAAGAATTTAGAAAGAACCAGAAACCCAATCCTAAAAAAAACCTCTACTCCTGTTCAAAGGCCCATTTCTTCTTTGTGATGACTCATGCTAATCTCCGGATCGGATAATTCTGGGAATGACGATAAAATGCATCCGGTCTCTGATCGGGGGATTAGAGATTTGAAGAGCGTGGAATCACCTCTTAATTGCCACTGTTCCCAAGTTCATTCTGACTCGAAGCGGTAGCCACTAATAGACTCCCAGCGAAGGACAAATAGTGAATCCACCATAGACAAAACGCTATGAAAGTATACAAATAAATTTTATAATAAAAATATTAACAATACATTTTGCCCGTAGTTGAAACCATACAATTGCGTTCAAAATAGGTTTACCTGAAGCCATAAAATTGTGTTCAAAATATTTAGATTTCGGCATTAAATAATCCATAAAGGTTGATATGCCACTAAGCAAAATCAGCTAACCAACCTGAAATATTCACCGTGCTGATAACAAATATGCTCGTTTACCTTGCGCAGATAAGTACGAACATTTTAGTAATTGCGCAGGCCAGTGTTGCAAACATTGTGTGAAAATTTTGTGTGAATTGATTGGACGGTTTTTGAAATATTAGAAAAAAGTTATCTCGATAATAATTTGGCACGCAGTGTATGTCTACGCTGGTTTGGAAGTAGCACTAAGCGTTAGTTTATGCCACAGTTGCGAGTGACCAATATTGCTCGGTGTTTCGCAGTAGGTAATATAAGTTCGGAAAGACATATACCGTATATATTCATGATACTTACCTGGCACAGGGCTCTGTCCCTGTTCTTGTGGTATCACGGCTACGACTAGATTGGACAGGCTCTAACCAGCTTGGACCAGCTTGGACCAGCTATGACAAGCCAAGACCAACTATGACTAGCTTAGACGAGCTCTAACGAGTTTGGACAAGCTATGACCAGCTAATACCAGCTTGGACAAGCTATGACCAGCTAAGACCAGCTTGGACCAGCGGCCCGAGTGAAAACACTCGGGTCTCCACGTTAAAAACTGACCTTGTGTCACAACCTGACTCAGTGGGGGGAGATCAAGTAAATACCGTATATACTTGTATAACGTGCGATGAATATTTTTAATACGGCTGTAGTATTTGACTACAGTAAATATATATATAGTTTGGTCACCTGCGTAGCGAAGTCCAACAGTACGTATGATCATTTTATATGCATGATGCGACCCTCTTAGAATTAGCTTCAAATATAGGTATTCAATATTCGCATGATACGCGAGTATATACAGTAAATTCTTCCAGAGTAAGGCAAGTATTAAACTCATGGAAACCAGTGTATTTAATAAATAACCAAAGATCATGTACGCGTGTATATCATCCAAGCTGTAAAAAACAAATTTCATCATATTTCTTGGGATCTCAGCACTTAATTCATGCCGTTCGTTGCATCGGAATGAAGAAAAAATTGCTGTGTGCATTTATCGAGGGATTTTGATACATAATTCAAAGGAGAATTATTTGGGGAAGGCTTTTAGCAGTCTTTCTGATGGTGTACTTTCTTCCCTCAAATTTCGTCGCTACAATTGAAGAATCAGTTTCTCTTTTTGTTTGCCATGAACTGCCACCTCTCTACTACCAACAGTTCTGATTGTCTACTGATTTTTCGAGGACGGCACGTCAGAGCCGGGCTCAGGGGAGGTCACCCACTTCGACGTATCCATCTTGAAGCCAGGCTTTAAATCAAGTTAAGGAACGTTGTCCTTGGGGAGGGGCAGGCAAGGAACAGAATGATACAAATGAACATCAGCGGGAAGATGTAAATTAGAAATAGTAGTTTCAGAAGACATGATGAAGGAATCGATGGGGAAAAGAGGTAAAAACCCTTAGGAATAATGGCTTAAAGACGATAAAAGCGATGGCGCTATGAAAAGAGAAATGAAGAATAATAGAGACAAATAAAATAAAAAAGAAATAATTAATTAAAGAAGAAGGAAAAGAAAGACGAAGGGAAGAATAAATAGAAGGAAAAATGGGGTAAAGAAAAGCAATTATAAATAAAGGGAGGAGATTCGGAAGCCGGAAGAGTGGAAGGAAAGAAAGGAAAGACAAAGGAAAAAGAAACGATAAACAGAAAAGGGGAGATAGAAGGAAGATAACGATGAAAAGAAAAGCAAAGATAAAGAGATGAGAAAAGTTAGAGAGAAAAGGTAAGAAGAGATAAATATAGATAGAAGAGACAGATATAAATAGATGGTAAAAGTAAATATAATAGAGGTAAATAAAGAGAAAAGGCTAGATAGAAAAGGAAAGGTAAAGAGATGAAGAAAGTTAAAAAGATAAAGAAAGATAGAGAGAAAAGGCAAGAGAGAGAGAGAATGAAGAGATAGATAAAGAGAAAAGGAAAGAGGGAAAAGCAAAGATAAAGTGAAATATGAAAAGAGAGAGAGAAAAGGCAAGTTAAACAGAAGAGATAAATAATGAGAAAAGGAAACAGAAAAACAAAGGGAAAGGTATAATGAAATAGAGAGAGAAAAGGTAAGATAGAAAGTAGAGGTAGACAAAGTGAAAAGAAAGAGATAAGGAGAGATAAAGAGATGAGGAAAGATAAGGAGATCAAGAAAGATAAAGAGAAAAGGCAAGAGAGAGAGAGAGAGAGAAAGGAGGGATAGATAAAGAGAAAAGGAAAGAGGAAAAAAAGCAAAGATAAAGAGAAATATAGAAAGAGAGAGAAGGGGCAAGACAAACAGAAGAGATAGATAATGAGAAAAGAAACCAGAAAAAAAAGGATAAAAAGATAAAGAAAGATAGAGAGAAAAGGCAAGCGAGAGAAAGAGAGAGAGAGAGAAGAGATAGATAAAGAGAAAAGGAAGAGACAAGGCAAGATAAAGAGACAAAGAAAGATAGAGAGACAAGGCAAGATAAAAATTATAGATAGATAAAGAGAAAAATGAATGAAAGAAAAGGAAAAATAAAGAAATATGGAAAGAAAGAGAAAAGGCAAGATAGACAGAAGAGATAGATAAAAAGAAAACAGAAGAGAGAAAAGGAAAGATAAGGAGAAAGGAGAAGCCATTCGGCAAAGGAAAGATAGACAGAAAAGGTAAGATAGAAAGAGAAGAAAGAGCAAGAGAAAAAGAAAGAGAAAAAGAAAAAGGAAGAGATAAGCAAAAAGAATTCATATAGAAAAACAGTAGCGTTCGGGAAGTTCAATAAAACAATGAAAAGAACGAACGAAAGAAAAAAAGGTAATGTAAAGGAAAGTCATGGACAAAAGAGAATAACGATAGAAAGAAAAGAAAAAGAAAAGTTAGATAATGATAAGAAAGACAATGATAGAAAGAAAAGAAAAAGGACAGAAAAACGAGCGGAAGTCAGGCAGGGATAAAAGGCAACAAATAACAAAGGGGAGTAACTCTATATAATTGAAAACTACCGAAAAAATGATGAAGAAAGGAAAAAAATACAACATGAAATAAAGAAAAGCTTTCATTCGAAGAGATAAAAAAATTCAGCTAACAAAAAAAAAAAAAAAATAAAACAGTATCCATGGAAACAATGGAAAAATAAAACAGTGGAAAATAATTAGATGAAAAAAAAAACTATAAAAAGATTTAAAAGAAATAAAGGAAAACACATTGCGGGAGAATTTTAACGAACGGCTGAGGTGAATACATTGTTGGTTGCAAACAAAGAAGAGAGGAAATATGAAAATGCCCCACCTCCAAAATAAAAAAATAAAAAATATCGAAGGTTAAAACAGAAGGTAGTAAATGAAGAAGGTCGAAAATAAGATACAACTATAGGTGTTTATATAAAACAGGAAGTAACGGGTCACTATGTCTGCATATAATTCAGTAAATAGAAATAATTTGATATGAATTTAAAAATAACAGTAAAATGATATCAAAGAAAGTAAAAAAAGAAGAAAATGAATTTGACTGCCATTTGTAAGGCAACGAGACACACAATGCAAAGAAATAATGAAGAAAGAAGGAATGAAAAGAATTTAAGGGAGAAACAAATAAAAGAACAACAAGCGAGAATAATGAATTATGGGAAGGCAAAAACTTGTGATCGGAAAGAAAAAAGTAAAAAATAGCAAATGAGGAAAAATGAAAACGAGAGAAATCTTTCCATTAAATCTTTCATTCGAAAGATTTAATTGAAAGATTTAGGAAGAAAGGTTTGAAAGAAAATGCAAGGAATAAGCGAATGGAATAAAGTAAAAATAAGAGCTAGCAGAAGGCGGGAAGGAAAAAGGAACGGAAATAGTTAACAGATGGCGAGGAAGAAAATAAAAGTGAAAGAAGAACAAGTATGATTGGGAAGAAAAAATGAAGGGTTTTGGTGAAGTTAATGATTGATTATGGAGGCGAAAAGGAAATGAATTCGGTATCGAAAATCTAAGATAGATTAAAAAAGAAGAGGAAGATTTAGAGGAAGGTTAAACGTATGAAGGGGTCGAAAGCTGGAGTTAGAAGGTAAAATAGAATAAAAGAAAGTAGAATTTAAAGAAAACAGAAGTTAAACAAGCAATAATGGATGGAAAAAGGTCAATTATGTTAAGCAAGAATTTACATGCAAATGGAAATAACAGGTGAATGTTCAGTTAAAGAAAACTTTAAAAATATGAGCTATATAAAGCAAATATGATGTAAGAAAGGAAGAAGGGAAGACAAAAGAAATTCTTTTAGATTTGTCTTTAAATGATGAAATTAATTTGAATATTTGTTTAAGAAGCAGAAAATAAATCGTTTAGGAAAACAGAAGCGAAATCCTAACGGAGTAAATTACAAACATTCAATAATTAATTAGAAAAGAACTTATTAATCAGGAAGTAAAGACATAAACAAAGCAAACTATTAGGCTAAAATTTAAGAAGAAACATTACATATATATATATATATATATATATATATATATATATATATATATACAAAAGAGAGAGAGAGAGTATATATATATATATATATATATATATATATATATATATATATATATATATATATACACGACTCTCCTGTCGAATTCGACGTATGAGTGTCAAAAAGATCAGTTCCTAGAAAACTGACAAGCCGACACCAATACATGAGATTTGATTTTAGGGGTGAAGGTTTTGGGCAGAACCATCCACACTTTTGGAAGGGCCGAATACAGAGCCAACGTGCCACAGGATCCCCAAACGACCCCGGCAGGTTTTGAATTCAGAGTTCTGCTTCTCCCAGACGTTGCCATCCAAGGCTATAGAACATAGTCTGTCCTGTTATTTATTCATAGCTGGAGGAGAAGAGGATTCACACTTTTCCCAAGGGTATTAGCACGTAAGTGAAAGCAATGGATTCGACTGGAATTCGAACTCCGATTCCTCAATCAAGCCGCTATCTATTACTTTACCCCGAATATATATATATATATATATATATATATATATATATATATATATATATATATATATATATATATATATATATATATATATATATATATATATATATATAAAACAAAGTGAAAAAAATTTTACTTGTGTCGTATTTCGACTACATATGCAAAACGACAGTGGGTTGCTGGAGATTTTAGAGTTATTTTTTCATCAAGCCGCATTAATTTGTAATCTTTTTTATTTTTCTTGCCTTCGCTTTTGTCAATAGGTATTCCGGAATGTGATATTAGAATATATGCCAGGAATGGTGAAATCTTGTAAGAGCCAAGGTGGACAATATATGACTTTGCGATAGGGCATTATATATATATATATATATATATATATATATATATAAATTTAGTGAGTTAGACAAACCTACCTAGGTTTCACGTATGCGGATCGTCAGTAAAGCCCGCTTTCCCTGATGATCCGCATACGTGAGACCTACGTAGGTTTGTCTGGCTCACTAGGTTTATCTAGGTTTGCTCTATGGTTGTATTGAGGTCTTTTGTTAGTTAGTTGTTTACTCGTATCGGGGTTTTTCCTTTTGGGTTTCGAACCTGTATCTGTGCGACTTTTTTCGACAGACTTTCATGTTTCTTGCTCTTTCTTTTTTTAAAACCTTTTTTTCCTCGAGATTGATTTGATTATTGGCAAATCAAAAATTTGAGTTTTTTTCGAAACGAGTATAGCTATCTATCTATCTATCTATCTATCTATCTATCTATATATATATATATATATATATATATATATATATATATATATATATATATATACAGGTGTCCATAAAGTTCGTGTGAACTTTAAAAAAATTATAATTCTATTTGTATGTGCGATAGAAATAATCTGTAAAAAATGTTATAAACTTTAATGTACCTAGTTTTAAGTATAGCTAAAATAACTAATGTGATTTCAGGCGTTACTGTAAATCAGTTGGCAAATATTTTCCGTGAACTGAAAAATCGTATTACTCTTTGTATTGTTAATATTGGAGGACATATGGAAACTTAAATAAAATTTCAATAAAATTTTAAAAAATAGAGATTCACTTCTTTCTAATCCTTTTTACAAATTATTTCTATCGCGAATACAAATAAAGTTTTAAATTTTTAAAGTGCACACGAACTTTATGGACACCCTGTATATATCTATATCTATATCTATCTATCTATCTCTCTCTATATATATATATATATATATATATATAGGGAGGGAGGGAGGGAGGAAGAGAGAGAAAAAGAGAGATAGACATACATACATAAATAGAGAAAACCAGTAATTTATGAAACAAAAGAGAACAATTTTCAAGGAGTTGTTGGAAGGCAAGCAAATAACACAAAAACCGAAAACAAAGACAAGATGTATGGATCATGTAGCGGAAACTAATGAAGAAAGAGGAGAATAAAAGAATACTGTAAATCCTGAATGATAATCAAAAAGTAATCTGTAAAAGGATCAAACTATTTGAATATAATATGGAATATATACGGACGGAAATATCTGAGTAAAGAAAGAAAGAAATAGCAAAAGTATAAAGAGTGTCTAATAAGAAATTTGAAAGACAAGAAATGAAGCGATTACTTTGAATGAATGCCCGAAATGATAGGAAATGAGACGAGCAGAAAATGAAAAGAAATAATGCGAGAGAAATGCATGTGAAAATTTATTTTGAGAAAAATATAAACCAAGAAACAAAAAGGAAGAAAGCTTTTAGAAGAATGTAAAAAAATAAAAGATGGAAACCAATTAAGTAAATTGTAAAAGATGGTCGAATAATTCAAATGGAAAACAAGGGATAATAAATCATTAAGAAAGAAAGAAAGAAAGAAAGAAAGATTTAAAAAAGTGCCTAAGTCATGAAACCTCGTCAAAGGAGCAAGGAGAAACGATATTCCCAAAGGATAAACGCTTGGATATTTTAGAGTATAGTTCAAAATATATGGAAATAAAAATAAAGATGTTGCAAAGGTAAAACAAAAGAAAGAGAGTGAGTAGAGGGAATATCACAAAGAAAAAAAGACGAAGAGAAGAATATTAAAAAGTGGATGAAAAAGGAAAAGTTGGAAGAGACAACCATTTAAAAAAATAGTGAAAAGTTATCGAAAAATAAAAGAAAATCTAGAATGAAAGACGAAATTGAGGTAATATATTAACTTAAAAACATTAAAAGGAATTACATGTTAAAGATTAAATTTGAAAAGTGAACAATAAAGTAAAATGTAAAAGAAAGATGAAGTAAAAATTACAAGAAAGCAAGAAATATACAATGAAGAAAGAAAGAAAGAAAGAAAGAAAGAAAGAAAAAAAGAAAGAAAGAAAGAGGAAAAGACAAGAAACTATATTAAAGAAAGAAAACTTGAAAATTAAATATACGGAGAAAAGAAAGAAAGAAATAAAGAAAGAAAAAATAAAATAAATAAATAAAGGAAGGAAGGAAGGAAGGAAGGAAGGAAGGAAGGAAGGAAGGAAGGAAGAATGAAAGAAAGAAAGAAAGAAAGAAAGAAAGAAAGAAAGAAAGAAAGAAAGAAATAGGAAACGGCAAGAAATTATATTAAAGAAAAAATGGAAAATTAAATAGACGGAGAAAATAAATAAATAAATAAATAAATAAAGAAAGAAAGAAAGAAAGAAAAAGAAAGAAGAAAAGTCAAGAAACTATATTAAAGAGAGAAAACTGGAAAAGTAAATACACGGAGAAAAGAAAGAAAGAAATAAAGAAAGAAAAAATAAAATAAATAAAGAAAGAAAGAAAGAAAGAGAGAAAGAAAGAAAGAAAGGAAGGAAGGAAGGAAGGAAGGAAGGAAGGAAGGAATAGGAAACGGCAAGAAAATATATTAAAGAAAAAATGGAAAATTAAATAGACGGAGAAAAGAAAGAAAGAAAGAAAGGAAGAAAGAAATAAAGGTAGAAAGAAAGAAAGAAAGAGGAAACGGCAAGAAACTATATTAAAGAAAGAAAACTAGAAAATTAAATACACGGAGAAAAGAAAGAAAGAAATAAAGAAAGAAAAATTAAAATAAATAAATAAATAAAGAAAGAAAGAAAGGAAGGAAGGAAGGAAGGAAGGAAGGAAGGAAGGAAGGAAGGAAGGAAGGAAGGAAGGAAGGAATGGGAAACGGCAAGAAACTATATTAAAGAAAAAATGGAAAATCAAATAGACGGAGAAAAGAAAGAAAGAAAGAAATAAAGGAAGAAAGAAATAAAGAAAGAAAGCAAGAAAAAGAAAATTCACGACTTGATAGACAGAAAGAAAGATAAAAGCAGAAAGGAAATAAACAAACAAACAAAGAAAAGATTAAAATGAAGAAAACACGTACAGCAAAAGACAAGAGGAGGGAGAAAGAAAGAAAGAAAGAAAGGGAGAAAGAAAGTAAGAAAGCAAGAAAGAAAACAAATAGAATTAAAGAAAGATAAAAAATGGAAGACAAATCACATAAAGACATACAAGCAAACTACGTAGTAAAGAAAGAAGGAAAGCAAGAATGAAAAAGAAAGAAAAAAAAAGAGAATTTTACCAAAATAAAAGAAAGAGAGAGTGATAAAAGCCAAAATGACATTAAGAGGTAGTGACAAAATCAAGATAACAAAAGAAGATTAAGCATAATGAAAACTCATCCCTCTCTTGTTCCTCTATTTTCTTTCCTTTCTTTCGTAAATCGTGTATTCTTTTTGTCTTTCATAGATAAAATGGAAAAAGGGAAAAAAGAAATCCATGACTGAATCAAACGAACGTGAAAAAAAAATCAAAAGGAAGACGGTAAAGAGAAGAGTGAAGGGGAAGAAAAGAGATAGAAACGAAAGAATGTCCTAAAAAAGAGGGGAGAAAAGTTGAAAAGAAAAAAGTGCGGACGCTAATATTAAATAAAAGAGAGTTGGAAGTTGAAAAGGCGTGTGAAAGTAGAATAAAAGAGAGGGGAAGGTAGATAGGTAAGGAAATTGCAGGAAATATGCGGATGGGAAGAGAGAGAGAGATCTAAAGAAAGAACGGGATCAGATAAAATATGACGAGAGAGAGAGAGAGAGAAAGAAAGAAAGGTAATAAAATGAAAAAGCGTAAGAAAAGAATAAAGCGAGATTGAGGAAGAGAATGATGCAGGAAAGGAAATCGGATACAACAATGGATGCGCTAAACTAACTGACCGTATGTTTCGAAGGCATTTTAAAATATTTCGACCCTACTGAGAAGGGAGTCCCAAAATAATTTTGATGTTTGGTCATTAATTCTAGTGTTACGAAAAGGGTCAAGTTGAAAAGATTTCAACTCTCCCTTGTAGAAGACGTATATCTTAATCAATAGTCTTGACCTAATTCCTAAAATCTAACCAAGTGACTAAACATCAGTTATTTTGGCATATCTCTTGGTTTCGTCAGCATGGAAACCCGATTTACTTTGTTTTCTTGGATGAAAAACAAATGATTTTCGGTTTTAAGTGTGGACACTGATATAAAAAATGAAGGTATTTAAAAAAAAAAAATATTGTATCTTGCTCATTTCTTCCTGGTTTCAACCAAACACAGAGAAGATGCTCATAAGCACGTGCTGCTGTGCCATGTGTCCTCAAGGACACATGGCACAGTGGATAAAGGCATTGTTTGGATCCGGTGACAGGACCCAAAGAGGAAATAACTGATAACTGACATCCATCAAAACATGGCACGTGGAACTAGAACAGTTTACCCCAGTGAGCGAAATAAAGGATTCAGTTCGACATTCCAACCACCTGAAGAAGGCCGGAGAGTACAACAGCCGAACCGTTGTAATAAATCTGGCGACAAAGATGAGGACAATAGTGCGAATAATGTAAATAATGGACATAATACCTCATCTCAGAAATATACACAAGCAGGTTTTGCTTTTACTATACTGAGTGAATGAGAAATGGTTGATTTATAGATTTGAAGAATGAACTCATGCGAGTAAAATCTTCTGGCGCGACAAAGACACCAAACCTTCCTTATATATATATATATATATATATATATATATATATATATATATATATATATATATATATATATATATATATATATATTTATATATATATATATATATATATATATATATATATGTGTGTATATATATATATATATATATATATATATATGTTATATGTATATATATATGCATATACATGTATATATATGTATGTATATATATGTACATATATATATGTATGTATATATATATATATGTATATATATGTATCTATATATATGTATGTATATATGTATGTATGTATATATGTATATATATATATGTATGTATATATATATATATATATATATATATATATATATAGATATATATATATATATATATATATATATATATATACATATATATATATATGTATGTATATATATATATATATATGTATATGTATATATATATATATGTATATATATATATATATATATATATATATATATATATGTATATATATATGTATATATATGTATGTATATATATGTATATTTATATATATATATATATATATATATATATATATATATATATATATATATATATATGTATTGAGAAAAATTTTCTTGTGAAACAAATTTTCATTTGAACAAAGATTCTATAAACAAAAATAAAAATTTTTTTTTTCCTATCCTTTAGCACCTGCAATGATGGTGAAAGCATTATCGCGAGCATTGCCAGTGAGACACGCTGCAAGACCCACTCCGTTTCGAGGGGCTCGCTCCTTAATCGAGACGCAATCAATAAAAACAAAACTAATAGTATAATAAAGTATGTTCAGTATATGTTATTATTTCAAATTCCGTGCACTCGTGCCTTGTTTTCCGCTCCAACATACATTTTTAATTCAGATTGTTTACATGTTTACATCTGTGCCCTGCCGTTGACGTTCTTTCAATTACAATTCAATGATGATTTAGAATATATTTTTGCCCATGGCTCCGAGGAAATATCAAGTGCTAATGCTAAGCGTAAGACTATAATTGCTGGAAGATAAGGTAGAAATTGATTATATTATTCAGAAAACTTTATTTACATATCTAAATACTGTAATAAGCAATGGGTAGTGCTTATTTGTGATATATATATTGTGGTTATTTCGATTTAAGTTGTTTTTCGACATAAGCTGTGATCTTTGGAACCAATTAATGTTGTAGGGATAGGTATACCGGTATTACTTTAAACCTGAATTCCCTTTATTCTAGGAAAAGAACTTTAGGGCCCTCTGTGCTTTAACTGTGGTGATCTAACCAACAAGGCAAAGCACCTTTACCCCTTTTTTATGAAATATAGATCTCTGGTTGTGAATTTCTATGTCTATATCAGCTACAAAAATATAAGCAGCATAAGTGTAAACACATGTAAATATCTGATACGAAAATATAAGTAGACATAAGCGTAAACAAGGTAATGGATGGATTTTAATGTGGTCTTCGTTTTATTACTACAAAAATTATTTTATTAATTTTGATATATTAATTAATATAAGATGCAACAATAAAAGAATATAACAGTTTTTGTGGTAAAATTACTGACAATACATTCTATGATCTACAAATTATATACCTAAAGAAAACCATAACTTTACTTTGGACGTATAAATTATGTAGAATATATGTGTAGTTGAAGGCATAAAATTACGTGAGAAATATGTAGATTTCGGCATTAAATAACCCAGAGGTTGATATGCTGCCAAAGAAAGTTAACCAACCAACCATACTTGAGTCTGTAGCCAGTAGGTAATGTGTCATTGGTCGTGTTTATACCCGAGGCCCATAGATAAACATTAGTTTTCTAATGCCCGTTTGTAGGAGAGACTTTATAAATCACAGATACAACAACAGAAAGCTTTCGAACAATACTCGGTCAGACGGCGCTAATTCTCATATATATATTTTCCCTTTATCCGTTTACATGATTTAATTATTTCAAGATGAGGTCGACTGTATCTATCCGTGTTCACGCCCAAGTGTCGGCAGAAACACTTTATTCCTATATGACAATTATTCACATTTATACTTAAAGTAAAGCTTGGTCTTTCATATTCCATTCGTAAACCTTTTTTTTGTGAGGGCTTTACCCTTCTATGCGGTTAGTGTATTATACACCTCAGCGACAGCCATTGGTGGAGAAGCGTTACGTTGAATAATTAACAAGGAAAGACATTTACATAATTTACATTATTGGGGTTATTGTCCTCATCTTTGTCGCCATATTTATTACAACGTTTCGGCCGTTGTACGCTCCGGACTTCTTTAGGTGGTTGGAATGTCGAACTGAACCCTTCATTTCGCTCACTAGGGTAGACTGTTCGAGTTCCACGTGCCATGTTTAATGGGTGTCGGTTATCAGTTATCTCCTGTTAATTTCCATCTGATTGTTCTCCACTGCCTTAACCGGGTATTGAACTCACACTCTTTGGGTCCTGTCAATGGATTTAACAAAGGCCTTTATAAAGGAGTTTTTAAAAGAATGGAAAAAATATGGAAACGAAATAAGTAAATTGTAAACGATGGTTTGAATAATTCATATGGAAAACAAGGGATAAGAAATCATTAAGAAAGAAAGAAAGAAAGAAAGAAAGAAAGAAAGAAAGAAAGAAAGAAAGAAAGAATAAAAGAAAGAGAGAAAGAAAAATGGATGAATAGATAGAAAGAAAAATAAAAGTAGAAGCGAAATAAACAAAGAAAAGATAAAATAAGATACCGGGAAAATCAAAAGAAAGAAAGAAAGAAAGAAAGAAAGAAAGAAAGAAAGAAAGAAAGAAAGATACATGAATAGTAAGAAAGAAAGATAAAAGCAGAAGCGAAATAAAAAAAAGAAAAGATTAAAAAGAAGAAAACGTGGAAAGCAAATGACAAGGGAAAGAAAGAAAGAAAGAAAGAAAGAAAGAAAGAAAGAAAGAAAGAATTTTTTATCGCCTTGCTTGTGGTGAATATTTTTTTAATGTGTTATATTTCTATATAAGAAACCAAGGGATTATATCTCGGCTTTACCTAGGAAATGAACTCTTGATTCAAAGAAAAGGGACTAGTTTATTATCAAGAATCAACCGCTATAAGTATCAGGTGATGTACTGCAATACATAGGTTCAAAGCTTATATTAGCATAGATTAAATCTTTGCCGAAACGCTACCCGATTATGCACATATAGTCGAATGCAGAGATATTCAAAGTTATTGGTAAGGATCCACACGCATATTTGTATTCGCACATAATGCCATCTAGGGGTCATTATCTTAATCTTCCACACGCATAATCAAGCGTATTCTGCAATTCTTATATTCCTACTCTAACTTATTCATATTCGTACAAGTACTTTTAGTATTTCTCACACACTATGATTTTCACGAGCGGAAGTAATCGCTTACACGCATGCGCAACAGAACAGATGCAAAATACCCATTCCTTTCAATGAGTCTTATTGATACCGAAGTCTTGAAAGCCAGGGAGAGAATCCGAGAAAAATGGGAAGAGAGATAGAGGAAGTGGAAGACAGAGATAGACAGAATGAGAAAAGAAAAAGAAGTACGAAGAGAGTTTGATCAGCTAAAGAGAAGGCGATTCAGAAAGGCAAATATAACGAGGATATTAATTCCCCACGAGCAAATTTTGAAACCAGTAATTATTGTCAAGCAGCGCCAAGACAAATAGGTTTATAACAACGTTAAGCAGTCCCATATTACCATGTACAGATCATTTTAATTTTAAAATCGATTAAGGCATATCGAAGTTTATCGTTAGGAACTGGCCAGATCTGCGTCAAACCCAATGCAATGCAATGTTAATCGTGCAGCTTCAAATGTCTATTCTATCTATATTTTTTCCGTCGACCAGAAAGAAAAAAGAAATAATACATCCCTGCAGAATTAGCAAACTTGGCGATTATAAGTGAAGTTTAAAGAGAAGTACAGAGAGCTTCCGCCTATTCGCGTTTCAACATTCACGGCTTCACACATTCGCGGATTTTTTTCTTTAGAACATGTGTACTTGTTATTCGTGGAGACCCCGAACATTCGCGTGTTTTTCTAAAGAACATATGTACATATTGTTCGCTGAGAACTCCCTCGATTCGAGTATTTTTTTCGATAGAAGATATTTAAAATATTCTTGTATTATTTTCCTCTTATTTAAGTGACTTAAAACATACAACAGTCCATTTTATGGTAAAAATTGGTAGCATTGTACATCTTCATTGTAATAAACAAATGCAAAATCATACTTAGTGCTTGGGCTTTGTTCTTTGTTAGGGACTGCGACTGGGGTCTTAAAAGTAGCTTAGGCTAAATCTGGAGGCATCGTCACAGTTCTGCATTAAGAAAATGTTTTAAACTTTATATTTTATGTCTTGTTACACATATTTTATACAGTATTTTCAATGGTTGAATCGATCTATGCATAATTAAAAACGGTTATTGTATGTATGAAAGAAAATTTACGCTAAGTGTTTGGTCAACAATACTATTTTTCAAAATTGTTTAAAAAAGGATCTGAAATATTTCTAAAGTGTTTAAGATCAAAGACATATGGGGTTTTAACAATCAAAATAGGTACTTATAAGCACTTTTAGGGAGGTTTCAAGTATTCGCGGATTCTAACTATTCATGGCCGATTCTGGTCCCTAACCACCGCGAATACGGGGACTCACTCTATTTTAATTCTAGTAGACTTCTAGATTATTTATCTCTAACATAGAAAACTAACTAGTATGAACAAGACATGAAATAAATAAAAAAATCTTGTATTCGTTGAAAAGATAATTTCTGTGTGATTTTTTGGGATCATTATTTACACTGTTTACAACATTTCAGCCGTCCTGCACCCTGGCCTTCATCAGGTGTATATCGATCCATGTAACCTACAGGGAATTCTGAACTGAACCCTCTATTTAATAGACTGTTAGTGGGTGGACTGGTTTATCTCTTATAATTCTTTTTTTTTTAGTACTACTCCGTTATTGTCCCTCCAGTTTCCACTGCGTTCAAGTATGTACTTTCCAGCACAGGATTGAACTCACAATTAGTATGCCACCAAATTCACGAACCAAAGCTTTAATCCGCTAGGCTATTGTCCATTGGGACAATTCTCTGTGGAGAATTTTTCACCTAAAAACTAACCTGCCTGCTGATGAGTGATTCTACTACGTGTCATTATTGACTGCATTCAGTGAAGCATTTCTCTTTTGTTACGACCGAAATGTTGTGATAGCAACAATAAAATTGAGGAGAAGTCTGTTGAATACTTGTTATAATTTGTCTCTCTTTCTTTATTAGCGTTTCCCATATCCTATTTATGCTATGCCTATTAAATCGGTCCTCATACCCTAGCATGACCGCAGATTCTTTCAGACGTCTAACTCTTTAGTGACCTTCCTTGTCCAGTAATTTGAATTCATTCGTGAATACACGATCAACCATGCCTGATTTTGTGGTTTCATTCCTCACTATGTGTTTTCGATGTTCTTCTGTATGACGTTTGAAACAATCCGCGCTCTAAGATTAAAACTAGAAAAACACCTGATGAAGACCGGAGAAGGGCACAATGACCGAAATGTGATAACAACAACAAAAATGAGAATAACTGTCTGAATATAGTCTAGATAAGTTACCAGATGTAGTTAAACTGTTCATCTTAGTTTCCAAGTGCAGCTTCGATTGTGGCACAAGGCCGAAGATATGGGGCACCCAGTGAGGATCGAACTCACTACTCAGTCATAATTGTTCAAGCAAGTCATGCTTGCTAACTATTATATCGTCTCGGGGTGTCCAACTGTTCATCTTATAGGCCTCTATTGATATTTAATATTGCATTAGCATCTACAGCAGAAATGATCTATTAACAGACTTTTCTTTCTGTCCCCATGTGGGAATGACTGAAAGATACACCATTAAGTCCTTTCTCATATTAAAGTAATTTAAACGTTTTGATCTGACTCATGCCCAAACAATTTTTTATATTAGCGATTTCATCATAACTACAATAAGCACTCTTTATAGATGCAATGTGCTTTTAAACAGAAAATAATGTTTAAACTTGATTCCAGAAAGGTACTTAAAGTATTATTCCCAAAACCACGGGCCAACTTATATGACAGGTATAAAAGGCAAACTATTCCACTCGAGTTATAAACAAGTGAATCAACATCTGTTTATATTTCCTCCAAGGACACATGGCACAGTGGATAAAGGCGTTGTTTAGATCCAGTGACAGGACCCAAAGAGTGGGAGTTCAATATCCGGCAGTGGAGAATTTTCAGAAGGAAAATTAACAGGAGATAACTGATAACTGGCATCCATTAAAACGTGGCAATTGGAACAGCCTACCCCAGTAAGCGAAATAAAGGGTTCAGTTCGAAATTCCAACCACCTGAAGAAGGCCAGAGCGTACAACGGCCGAAACGTTGTAACAAATATGGCGACAAAGATGAGGACAATAGTCCGAACAATGTAAATAAGTGAATCCGCACGTCTAACAATATCTGCTCCACTAACCTTACGTCCTGCAGACTAACACAAATATATCCCACAAAAACTTGTGTTTGGTGAACATATTTGGCATATTAACATAGAAATTAATACAAAGTAATATAATAGTGACAGTAATTCAGTATTCTATTGCTTCTAAAGCACACATTACGTCCAGTAGCTGGTACAAAATGTGTAAATACTGACCGAAGAGCCGGCAGGCAACTACAGTAATACAACGTTTTACAATAACATGCAATATGTAGCCGTACTATAAAAAAAACCTACTTGCTATGATTTGTAATCTAGGGTGTTAATATTTTAGAGAAGTTGATGTTGAGTTTCATATATTTATCAGTCGAGCTGACGAATTTTAAATGTTCGTTAAAATGTCGTCGTCGTCGGCATCCGTCCGTCTCGAGAGACGATGGAGTAGCGCGGTGCGCTCCGAGCCTGGGCGGGATATATGGAGAAATAAGGCCGCCCCTAACTAATTCCCCCCTCTCGGCCTTGCTAGCAGAATCCAAAGGAGAGGATAAACCAATAAGGTTTGGTAGCAGCGTGGCTGCAGGAGTTGTCGGAAGGTAGCACAAAGTGCCGTCCATCCGCCTTAGGGGCTCTACTCCGGGTTTGAATTCAGACTTGTCTTTTTCCTAGACCAGTTGCCATCCATGGCTATAGGAGCCAGTCTGTCCTGCTATTTACCCATAGATGGAGGAAGAAGAAGAGCATTCACACCTTTCCCAAGGGCATTAGCACATAAGTGAATGTAATGGATTCGACCGGAATTCGAACTCGACTCTCCGATTCCTCAATCCAAGCCGCTATCCATTACTACACCGTGCCTCCTTTGCTACTGATACAATATACCAGGGGTGGGCAACTCATTCGACCCCGCGGGCCGGATCGTGTTATAATGACAGGTCGCGGGCCGGACGAAGGCCATTAATGAAAAATTGAGGAAAATTTCATATGCAGACCCCTGTCAACCTAAATATTTAAAACCATAATGAAAATAAACATTGAGAAATCAGAAAAACAAAAGAAAATCTAAAATTAAAAAACACCTAACATAAATTACTTTTCCTCAAGGAACGTCAAAATACTTCAAAATACTTTTTTACTTGGAAAAAAATCAACCGAAGTGAAATGGATGAAATTATGACGTGTAGGTTTGAAACTGTTATTGAAAATTGTTCCACAAACGAACCACACACACGCACATCAAACAAAAACGAAGCACATATACCCATACATATGAGTACAAATAGTTGACAACATATACACTTACGTACGTACACATGCGGTATCATCCACACATTCATGAGGCATGTATGTATAATGTGCGTATGTTTAACTGTCTTTAGATTTCTGCTACCTCGTATGTCAGTCCCTCCCTGGCCTCTGTCACTTTATCGTTCCTTTCGCATCTGTTATCTTGTAATGTAGCCAAGGGTCATAACAAAAATGTATCTATTATTTGACATTAAACGTAGGCAATGCAACTTGGTAAAATAAGTCTCATGAAAGATAACTGGCAGGCAGTCTAATATTTTTAGTGCACTGAGATAACAGCAGGCCTTTTGTCGAATTCGAAAGCCTCGTCTCTCATTTTAAAAATAGTCATTAGTAATCAGGCTCGCGGGCCAGTCAAAATGCCTTCCCTGGCCGGATCCGGCCGCGGGCCGTAGGTTGCCGACCCTTGCAATATACGGTAGGTACTACCGATGTATATTTTAGGTTGTTTGTTATACAACACATATAGAAAGATATTACGTTCAGGGTTTCAATATAGAGGTAAGTCGTGTAACCTTATGTAATTTTGACACAGGTTATCGTACACTATTTACATTGATCTCATCTTTGACGCCATATTTTTTACAAAGTTTTGGCATTTGTACTCTCCGGCCTTTTTCAAGTAGTTGAAATGTCGAACTGAACCCTTTATTCTCCTCACTGGGGTAGATTGTTCTAGTTCCCCATGCCATGTTTTAGTGGATGTCAGTTATCAGTTATCTCCTGTTAATCCTCCTCTCCATGTTCTTCACTGCCTTAACCGGGTATTGAACTCTCACTTTTTGGGTCCTGTCACTTGATCTTACTTTATTCCATGTGTCATGTGTCCTTGAGGACACGTGACACAGTGGATAAAATATACATGACACAGTATACTGTAGCATAACTTAACGGTAGGCCTACCGTATGTTTGTGAGTTATAGCGTGGTTATAGGCGTAATGCAAAATTAAAAATCTTGAGGGCGACTTTTACTCCAGGTCGACTTGTATGCCGATATTTATGGTAATAATAACATATATTTTCTTGGGAAGGAAACATTTTATTCGGATCTAAAACATTAGTATTCGAAGTGCACGAAAAATGTCGTGGAAAAATAGAAGTGAAAGCAATTATAAAGTTTATTTCTCTATATAAAATGCACCAACATTATGTTACTTGTGCAAGAAATGATAGCATCCAATCTTGAAAGAAATTACTATCTTGTGAGTTTAACCTTCTCAAAGTACGTTTTTACTCCATTAGTGGCCTCTAACTGGTTACCTTTCAAATCTTTTTTAAGGTTTTGAAATAAAAGAAAATATATCAAGTTACTAGATCAGTCCGGTAAGGTTGATTTCTAATGATTTCACATCTAAGTTCTTGTAATTTTCTCCTTGTTTGATTAGACAGTGACAGTGTTGAGATAAAAAAAGGTTCACTTGTAAGATTTTCTAAGGCACTTCATTTTTTTTTGTTTTTTGTTTTGCTAAACTTTTAGATTACTTTCTCAGAACACTTTTTAAGTGAAAAAAATGTTACTGCTGTTTCCCCGTCTAAAATGTCAACTAGCAAAATATACACAGAATCATCAAAAGCTCTTGTCGTTTCCAACACGGGATGAAATTTTTGTAAAGAGAGGTTGTCTAACTTCATGTTCGTTTGACATTATTCTCGTCATATGTTTATGTGACACGCTGGTTTGTTGGTTACTGTGACGACTTCTGGTAACAGTTCTTTTAGAATCTGGTCGTGACAGTGACCGCTCATCAGTGATTGGTTCTTTTTTACTTGATATTGTTCTCGGCTCGAACCTCTCTCGATGGTCGTATGTGACTTCGGTTTCTTCTTTACGTATTTCTAGCTTGCCTTTTCACGATGCACATTCGCGGTTGATATCCTTTACACTACTCACTGAAAGTCTGTGATAGCATAATTAAATTGCGGGTGTATGGGGACCCAAAAATCTCTTAAGTGCTTAGGACCCCTATAAGTCTTAATCCGCTTCATTCAATATCCATTCAAAATAACGCTATAGTCCTCACTAAATATTAGTATTCAAATATTAGTTTTTATGTACTGCATCGGCGTATTTATCGGTTTTACTTTGTGGTAAATAATTAAACGATGTTATTTGGTTCATTTCATGATTTCGATAAATTGTGACAATATTTTCATTACATTTTGTCAATATTTTCATTACATTTCTAACAAACAGACAATTTTGACAATATTGTCATTACATTTTGACAATATTATCATTACATTTTGACAATATTTTCATTACATTTCTAACAAACAGACAATTTTGACAATATTGTCATTACATTTTGACAATATTTTCATTACATTTTGACAATATTTTCATTACATTTCCAACAGACAATTTTGACAATATTGTCATTACATTTTGACAATATTGATTAATTTTGACAATATTTTTCATTACATTTTAACAAACAGACAATTTTGACAATTGTCATTCATTTTGACAATATTTTCATTACAATCAATATTTTCATTACATTTTAACAAACAGACAATTTTTGACAATATTGTCATTACATTTTGACAATATTTTCATTACATTTTGACAATATTTTCATTACAACTAACAAACAGACAATTTTAACAATATTGTCATTACATTTTGACAATATTTTCATTACATTTTGACAATATTTTCATTACATTTCTAACAAACAGACAATTTTGACAATATTGTCATTACATTTTGACAATATTTTCATTACATTTTGTCAATATTTTCATTACATTTCTAACAAACAGACAATTTTGACAATATTGTCATTATATTTTGACAATATTTTCATTACATTTTGACAATATTTTCATTACATTTCTAACAAACAGACAATTTTAACAATATTGTCATTACATTTTGACAATATTTTCATTACATTTTGACAATATTTCCATTACATTTCTAACAAACAGACAATTTTGACAATATTCTCATTACATTTTGACAATATTTTCATTACATTTTGACAATATTTTTATTACATTTCTAACAAACAGACAATTTTAACAATATTGTCATTACATTTTGACAATATTTTCATTACATTTTGACAATATTTTCACTACATTTTTAACAAACAATTTTGAGAATATTATCATTACATTTTGACAATATTTTCATTACATTTTTAACAACAGTTTCTTCAAATATTTTCTTATTGATCAATTCAAATATATTTACGTAATAGTTTCTTATAGGTCAATACATTTGTTTTAGTTATTACTTTATATGACAGTCTGAAAAATATCTTTTATAAAAATTATATTCTTAATCTTTTAAATTCCCTTATGCGACGGGCTATGTTGTGTCACAAGATGCCACCCTACTGATATTCCGACCTTGATGCAGGACCCTGATGGCTGGAGTGATAGACTCTTCAATGTTCGTTTTCCTTCAGTTTTCAATATTGTATTCCAATCATGAAATAACTAAATTAACCTTCGATATTATATCTATCTTACGATCGTCAATAATATTTATATATACATGTCTGTTTTCCCTCTTGAGGATAATGTACTGATGATAAGATGACCTATGCTGATGGTATTCCCATTAGGAGTAAGAATAAACTTGAACAAAATATCAACATGGTCTACCAAGAGTTTCAAGAAATAGGACTTAAAATAACACATTCCAAACCAGAAATTATCGGGAATTGAAATGATAACAGCGATGGCGCCAATATTGAATCCATAAGAATATGAAAAGTGTAAATACTAAACACTTGAAATAGCTCGGTGTATGGATGAGTTATAATAAATTCTGTATAGGAGATAAGGAAATTGAAAACAGAACAAGCAACGTGAGGGTCAGTTTCTTGCAACACCATACAAGGTGAATGCGTTAATCCAACAATTCGAGTAATCGTCGTAAATGTCTTAATCAGATAAAGACTTTCATAGGGATGCCATGCTAGGCGTCGAACCCATTCAGAGATCGATGTATAAAGATGGCTTCGATCGAATGGAGACAGTATGTCTTAAGGAGGACCTTCCTTTTTCTAACTATATATAATGGTACTGCAGATTCACAAACAAAAAAAAAAACTGTACCAATTAAGAGAAACTACATTAGTTCCGGATTTTCAACAGCAGCAACAACTAAAATGGATATGACATGCAACTTGAAGGGAAACTAATGGAATAAACAAGATGTTGACTTGCATTATTTACATTATTCGGACTGCTATCCTCAACTTCATTGCCATATTCACAGCGTTTCGGCCGTTGCACACACCGGTCTTTTTCAGGTGATTGAGATTTCGAACCGAACTCTTTATTAGGTCCACCGGGGTAGATTGTTCTAGTTCAATGTGAATGGCTCAGATGTTTCAGTTATTTCCCTTTAACTCAGCGGTAGAGGAAATAAAGGGTTCGGTTCGAAATTCCCATTACGTAAAGCCGGCGAACCGTTGTGAATATGGCAATAAAGATGAGGATAATAGTCCGAATAATGTAAATAATGCAAGTACTCATAACACCTCATCTCAGAGATATAGACAGATGTATAGAAAGACATAAAAGCCGGAGCGTACAACGGACGAAAAGTTGCAAATATGGCAATGATTATGAGGATAACGGTCCGAATAATGTAAATAATTCAAGTAGTCATAATACCTCATCTCAGAGATATAGACAAGACTTTGACGTTCCACACTAATTGAAACAAAAGATTAGGAAAGAAACTCCTATCAATATGGGTGTGGCACCATTTACCGAGGCAGAAAAAGAAAAGAAAGAAAAGAAGGCAAAAGAGAGGCGAGACCCAAAACGTGGATGATAAGCAGAACACCACGGCTAAGAGACAATGGTTAAAGGATATTTTGATAAGTAACAAATGGCGAAAGAGTGTTATTACAATGACAGGGAAATTCTGAGTGGATAAAGGAATCGGGTGTGTTTTGGTGACGGCTGTGTTATCTGGGATGCGTAAACAAACTGCTGGCCAAAGAAAAATCAAAATGAAAATGTTATTTTGATAAAAAGCCGCACACGATGTGTCTACTGACCGATTTCTTTTGACGGAACATCTTCAGCCTGCGATAATAAAATTATGTTATCAGAAATATGTACCGAAAGGAAATGAGTGGGAACTTAGAAATGTTTCTTTTTGGGGCGACGTCTGGCCGTGTTAAAAAGACCACCCACTCTGATAATTAGCGATAAGATGACTGACGAAGCCCAGGTGTAGAACAAGAGTTATGACCACCGTCGTTCATATTGGCCTGTTTGCGGCTAGAGAAAATGATAACTGCGATTAAGAGGAAGAAAAGGAAAAGAAAAGATAATTTTTTTTTTTAGTTAAGCAAGATATATTTTTTTTTCCTGAAACAAAGCCGCGGATTCGTCCACGCCCGACTAAGACATCATTGGTCGAGTGATGATCACGTAACGCACGAAGGAGGCTGTCGCCGCCCATCCAGAGGATAGGTATGAGAAGCTGCTACGAAGTATGGTGAGAAGGTGGGAGTAAGAAAAGGCCCCCCAAAATGGAAAAAAGTGGAAATTACTAACCAGAAATAAAAGAGGGGGATATGTATTTAGAATTATCGAGGAACCCCCGACGCCGACAAACCCACCCCGGTTTTGGTCGGCGTCCATATAAGCGAAGCCGCAGCGAGCCGAAATCAGTTGAGTTCAGTTCAGCAGAGTGGAGTTGCAGCAGAGAGTTCGAAGCTCGCAGTGGATGTTGGTTCCGCCTCGCAGATAGCTGACTTGAAAGATTCACGCACATTCCGGACTCCTCTTCAATCCAAGAACAATTATTTTGAAGAGCGATTTAGATCCAGACCACCAAAATAAGTTTTTTTCGACTTTTGTCCGAAGACACACCGAAAAACCAATTTCTTAAAGAGCAAACAACTTGAAGCGTTAAAACTCGCCTAATGGAAAACAACGTGTCACAATCCATAGAACGGGTCGGGAGATAGACGCAGTCCTATGTATCGAACAACTAGACATAAAGTTTGTTATCTTTTTCTTTGATACCTTGAATTTTTGAGTTATCATTTTATTTTCTTTTATGCGTATTTGTGTGGTGTCAACCCCGTTGGACCCGATTTGCATTACGGCCACAACTACTGATCGATCTCGTCTGCCTAAGATCAATTCACAACGTGGGTAGGCAGACTGGAGATCAAGGCAGTTACTTTGGTAAACAGGCGTTGGACGCGAGTTGGAACGACGAGGCTGATATCAAATCTAACCAGATTCCCACCCGAATCACCAAAAGGTTAGAACGTCACATTTGGGTGCCGCAACCGATACCAAGCCAGTTGGTCGTCACATGACGAGACAACGCGACTGACGCGACAGGCAGACGTCACGTTTGGAGCGGCGACACCCGAACGGAGCAGCGAGGAGCGAACAGCTGGTGCCGCGGCGAGGACGTCACAGTTGGTGCCGTGGTAGACCAGGATAGGACGTCACATTTGGCGCTGCGACCAGGGGACGACGTCACATGGGATAGAGCAATAACGATGTCTGGACGTGAAAAACGTACTTTCCCTAAAATTGTTTTAAGAGAAAATAACACTGCCTACTAAGCCACTGAATGGCAAATATTACCATTATCTTTCACAATTGTAAAAAAAATGAATAATCTTCAGCAAAAGGACAACTGGTGATATGCGCCTCGGATAAAAGACATTAGTATAAAGCAGACTAAATCTGGGTTGTGCCGTTTCAAATGACGGAAAATATGACAGTGACGTTCATATTGCCAATTAGGCTATAAATATTAGGATAACAAGTATTTCCTTTACAAAATATATGTTAGTGGACCCATGAAAATGTCAATGACCAGAAATTTTGTTCTGTAACGGGACTGAGTCAGTATAGAGAAGGCTCTTCGATGTGGTGCAATGGTTAGGAAGTTTGCCTCACTAAATCTATTACAACTGAATAGTGAGTTCAATCCTCTCTGGGTGCTCCACATTTTCGACCGTGTGCGTCAGATCTAAGCTACGCAAAGAAAATCGTTATTGTGGGTGCCTCAGTGTGGTGTAATGGTTAACAAGCTTGTCTTGCTAGATCTATTACAACTGAATATTGAGTTCTATCCTCACTGGGTGCTCCACATTTTCGACCATGTACCAGATCTAAGCTACGCTAAGAAAGTCATCATTTGGGCACCTCGGTGTGTAGTATTGGTTAACAAGCTTGTATTGCTAGAAATATTACATCTGAGTAGTAAGTAAGTCGATCCTCACAGGCTGCCCCATAATTTCGACCTTGTGCCACACTTGCTGTATTTTCGAGCAATAAATCTCAAGTCATGATAAAGAGGTATAAAGAAACAAAGGAATGTTAGTGTTATATCAATGAAATATATTCGTGTAGCTTAGCGGTTATAGCGCGCACAGTGGGAAACGTGTTACATACCGTTCGAGGCCGTTGCGCCCAATTTCACGCGTCACATATAGCTTTGTTATCTTGGGTACCTCGAGGCGGTGTAATGGTTAGAAAGCTTGTTTCGCTTACGACTGATTAGTGAGTTCGATCCTTACTGGGTGCCCCCTACTTTCGGCCTTGTGCCACATCTAAGCTACGCTTGGAAAATCCTCGTAGCTTTTTCATTTCTTATTCTTCTAGCTTTGATTTAAATCTCAGTAGCATCCAGTCAAGGAGAAGAGCAACAACTCGGAATTCAAAACCGGTTGGGCGTGGAGTTACCAACTCCACCTCGTAAGAGATGGTTACTATTGAAACCGCAGTAGGGACACTTTGCGTAGTCTGTAGATTAAGGAAGATAATTGAAAGGTTAAAATAAACGAAAAGAAATAACGGAATAAAGCTGAAACTTATTAGGCAAAAGAAAGTGAAGAAGAAGAAAAGTAAGATGAAGACGTATTGTTAGAGAGAAAAAAAAACAAACAAAAAAAACCCAAAGGTACAAAAAGAGAGAGGGATGATCAGAGAATATTTATTAAATAAAGATAAAAACTGCTTGGAGGTAACATCTTTGAATAAATCAAGTGAAAACGGAGAATTAAAACCAATAACAGGGATATAACTAATACTTGTCGAAGGTTTAATTCCCAATTGCTGAGCCGAACTGTTAACCTAAAGCACGCCCGGTGGATTACTCTTTGTTAAGCACTTGCTTTTATCAATCCTAATACAAACAAAATTTGCCATGGAGAAGATTAAGACTTTAGACGTCTCAAGTGGCATTCATTTCAGACGGCTTAATATTGTAATGACAATGTTATTCAAGAGTCACCTTTATCGGTAGACACACTGGAGAAATTGCACAGAACGTGACATGCGCTGCTTAGTTTAACTGTCTACTCTAACTGAATATCCAAGTATATATTTCCTAAAGAATGTACAACCTTGCAAGAGCTTTTCATAGTTAAATGACGAACCTTCTGTGAAAAGTTCTTTTACTCTGACATTACATGAGATTCTAATATTAATGCAATAAAAGGGGTGAAACAAAATTATAAAAAGTGCAGATAAGGTAAAACAAGAGAAATATATGTTCGACATCACTAAACCTGACGAGAAATAAGAAATCTAACACATTTTACGACCGGAAGGATGGTGATTTTAAGTCTTTTATTAGGTTTTATAATCACACTGAAACACATTTGATTGAAATATTTTCTCATTTCTTTGAACTCGTTGTTTAGTGAACAATTTTAAAAATCAGTTAAATTTCTAGTAGCCAGCAGTTCTAACTTTTCCTTATCTAAATTTGACAAGACTATGAACCGAAAAAATTTAACACTTCCATTTGAACGGGAAGGATTTCCGGGACCAGCTGCTACTAACGATACAGAGGGAATTTACTCAATCTGTGTTGTGGCATAAGTAGTAGCGACAGCTTAAGGACACCATTAGGTCTTTTGCTGCCAATTATAGACGACGAGTCAATCTAGATAGACCAACGACGCAAAAGGCAATGAAATCTAGAAGAGAAGGTGCTGTCAGATCGGAAGATAGAAATTAGGTAGCCATAGCTCAGGCTGAGCTGTTCTAGCTGTTTAACAAGAAGAACCATGCTAAGGTACTTCGAGCTAGATTAAACAGAATGTCTGCCGACACAACCAATACGGCCACAGAACTTACAATGCAACAGATAAAGTTGTCACTGATATTGTTGCCGTATTCGATACTATTTCCAAGAATCTCTTTGCATCGCTAGACGCCCTGGGGACACCGTGATTCTAATCGCCATATTTCCTTGTGTCACGGGGTGTATGTAGGTATTTTTGTGATTATTTCAGAAGCTTTTTACCGTGGAAGTGTTTCTGAGTTCGGCTCAGTTTGATAATTATTTAACTGAATTTCCTCGCCGAGGATTGACTGAAGCGACAGGTTGCGAGGGTTGTGTAACAGAGGAGAACATTTGGGATTCGTTGGATAAAGTCGAGAAGGATAAGATACTGCGGATCGATGGTTTACTCTACTGTACTGGAGACTGTCACCTATATTTCTCCCTTTGCTGAAAAGGTTATTCAAGAACCGGATGGAACGGTTCTATTCGCCGATGTTTCTACACAAGAGGCGCGATTTTTGGACCATAACGATGCATAACACAAAACTAAAGATCTTGGTTAAGGCCCTGTCGAGCTGTTCGTGGGTTCTGCACGATCGTCTCGTTTTACAGACTTTTGCTTTAAGGGGTTGGATATCCATGATAACTTTCATTTCGTACGCAAAATCATAGAGAAAGTCTACTGATAAGAAGCGCTGATTAATTTGACTTTGATAGAAAACACTTTTGTCAGCCGCAGGTTTCATGAACTTTCGCTCTTGGATTTACGTCTTGCAGAAGTCCGGTTCTCTGATGTAAGTGTGCGAGGTTAGATCGAAACCCTTCATCTTACCCAGATCCATTTCTCCGGGTCAATCCCATTCACCCATTGCTCTATGTGCATGCAATGTAGCCGTTCCTGTGCAGGTTAAAAACGAGTCCGCTCCTTATTGAGATCACTTTGCCTGGTGCTATTATCTCGGCAAGGTAGACACTTACGCGGACCACGTCTTAATGCTTGTAACATGCACTGCCAGGAGAGAAAACTAGACGTATCAGGCGATCATAGAGGTAACGATAAACAAAACTGTGAGGTTACAAACTGATTCTATAGGAACTTGCAAGACCAGGATTTCGCTGCATGGAGTGTTCATAAACATTTCACAGGATCATGGGGAGACTTTTTTTTATAACATATGGAACAATCGCTGATGTCATAATAATGCGGGAATTGTCAATGGTGAGTTTGTTCTCCGACTGATACTGACCCGCGAAAACTTTCTTAACATGCCCGACACTTTGACTTACCGCGGCAGGACAATCATGTGTGCCGGTCGGAACAAGAGCCACAACTAAAACCAACGACATCTAAGAAACAGTGGAGGAGGACAAGTCTGCTAAGGCTCTCCATGACTTCAATGGATAGAAGAAGGTGCTTAGGAGGGGATCTAAGTCTGCAACTCCTCTTCTTTTTTCCCCAGCAGGATATCCCAGAAAAGAAGCTTCAGCTAAGACGCAGTCGCAACGGGAGCAGAAGTAGCCGCCGCAACAGCAGCAGCAGTTGCAAAAAGAAAAGCAACAGTCTCATCTGCATTAGCCACTAGAGTGGCAGGGACAAGAAAGAGTAGGATCTGGAGTGGTAAATGCCGCAGCTCGAACTTTATATGGAGTTGGAGGACATGCCTCAACATAATTCCGAGCAGAGTCAGGCCAGCGATAGGATAAGAACACTGTTAGTTCCTTACAGACACCGGAACAAAGAGCGCGATATTCATACTCAGAATATTATCAAAAAGAGCAATACAAATGCAGAAGTACGTACACCTATGTTTTATAGACTACGCAAAGGCTTTCGACAAAATATACCACAAAGATCTGTTGAAACTGCTCGGCAACCTTGATATATTTGGGAAAGATATTAGAATAACAAGAACCTACATTTGCAACACACGGCCTGCATGTGGATAGAAAATGACTTCAGCAGATATACAAAAATAAAGGAGCGTAAAGCAAGGATGTGCTTTCTCACCGGACTTATTCAACATATGCATCGAGGAAAATCTTACCAGGATTCATCATTGGCGGCCACAATCTTATCAACATAAGATACGCATACGATACAGTGCTGATAACAGACACAGAAAGGAAATTGCAAACCATCCTACAGAAGGTAGCAAAGGAGAGCGAGAAGAAGTAACTAAGTATAAACTATATGTAGACAGAATCCATGGTCATCAGTAAAAAGATGAGAACGAAATGCGATTCACAGGTCAGGACACTAAAAACAAGCAGGTACGGGAATTTAAATATCCGGGAAGTGCAAACGCTGAGATTCAAAGACATATTGGTATGGTCAAAGACGCGTTCCAAAAGCTAGGCAGAGTATTACGAAACAGGAGGATTTCGTTGGTAACAAAGAAAAGAGTACTGAACATCTACAAGCTATCTGTCCTCCTTTACGACAGCGAATGTCGGACGGTCTCCTCAAAGATGAAGAAGAGACTTGTGGTTCTACAGAAGGATGCTAAGGATAACATGGACCAAACATGTGAGCAACGATGAGGTTTTGGAGTGGATGGAAACAAGGAAGAATTTTATACTTAACACCAGGAGGAGGCAGCAGAAATTTCTGGGACAAGTAATGAGAAAGGAGGGCTTGGAGACTCTTATACTCACAGCGTGGATAGAGGGAAAGAGAGACGAGGGAAAGGAATGAGTGACATACCTAACGGGCTTAAGTAAGTAGATGACGGGAAAGGATTTGGGAGAAGTGGTAAATGGTCAACATATATTGAGAGATACAAGTACTAGGGAGGAGTGGAGAGTCATGATCGCCTATGTCTTGAAGGAACACGGTACATAAAAAAGAAGATAGTATTTAAACAATCTGTGTTACTACCAATGTTCAAATAACTTTAAATTAAACAATTTATCACAAATTTATGTTTTGTAATAAAATACTTGTCGATATAAATCACGTAGCTAAAAAAGAGATGAAAATCTTCTATTTATATAATTTATCTAATTATTTGTTTCTATGTTGAAGTTTTGTAAATATGAGTTTTACTTTGCTGCAAGTATATTAATTGTGTTGATATATTTAGTTTTGATTGATTGAAACCTCATTGAATCAATAAAGTATGAGTTTGTATACGGGTGCGAAATAATGAAGTAATTTAGTGCGTGCCGTAACTATAGTACGCATACCCTGCGTCATCGAACCTCCACCGGTTACTAATAAATGTCTTTATTCCAAGTTTACTTAATTGTCACTGATGAATAGTGAATACTGTTTCTAACTTTGATTTACAACAGTGCGTGTCGAAAGTTCGTGATTTTTTTCTGAGATGGAAAATAATTTCATTCCGCTGCATATCGACAACTGTTTTATTCACATTTTAAGCATTTTATAAATGAAAATTAATTCCTGACAATAGCCGCAAATGTAATTACAGCGTATCTGAGAAATATATTTGCGAATATAGGTCCATGGTTGTGCATCGATATAAATAAGAGCCAGTGGAGAGATATTTACGATGCAGGATTATTTGGTTGTACTAAAATTTGATCAGGTATCACCTGCCGAACTGATAATAGAAATGGTGCATTTTAATTAGGTTCGAGCTACAAAAACTGTTTGATAAATAAAATTGAGTATGGAAGCGCAGTCTATAAAAATGACTTCCTAATTTAATCTCCACAATAACAGGTGGTAGTGGTAGATAACAAGGTGAAATCATGGCATTGATAAGTATGGTAACTTTATTAATCTAAACACTAGACTCATAACCTGTTAAGGTAAAAGGTTAATCATTATATATCTTCCTACCACTTAACGTTTTATTCATATCACCCATTTCATTCATCATACAAAATTTAAAAGTTACTCTCTAGCTTGAGTGTCTCACGAACATTGTATTGGTTGAATTGTCGTATTTAAAAATGTCCACAAATTAAATCAAAAAATAAAACGAATGTAAGAGTGTGAAAAATATACAAATACAAGATTGCAAAAGCACTCTAGTGACAGGCAGGTTTATGGTTTTGAGTGACGTTTATAAAGTCTGACCCTATTTACATAATGACGTACATACATGAAAAACACGCAAAATAATAATACGATATTCAAACAACTGAAAATAACGGCTTATTTTCGGGTATTCCCATATGTATCTTGGCCACAGTTTACTTGTTAATTGAAAAATTACATTATAATTAATATCACGACCAATAAAGAAGACAATAAATGAGATAATCTTATTTCGGTCAGTAATATTAAAGGATGAGAAAAGAATGTTTGGATAATTTAACACACACAGGTCATATCGACGGAGAGCGGGTTATATACTTAATAAATAAGATTAAATGAATGAAAACAAATGCCACAAAGAGAAAGAAACAATGATGGAGCGAAAGTCCTCCTGAGAGCAACAAAAGACAGGAAGCTGAGGAAAATCACGATCGTTTACGTCCTGGGAGGACATGGCGAAATCCTGAGAGAAAAGACGTGAGAATACGATTTAAAAAAGCCAACACCAATAGAAAGCGCGAGAAAGGAGATCAGAAGTGTTGCAATAATAATGTCATTAAAATCTGAATTTGTTCTCCGGATTTCATTTCAAATAAAATTAGGGTTATTTAAACTAAAATGATTGTCTTTTTAATTTTAATATAAATAACTTTAAAAATAGAATAATACTAATAAAAGCAAATGTGCAACCAAGCTATAACCAAAGTATTTGCAATTTAAATCTCATGGCAGTTGTATGGAAATTTTAATTCATTCAGAAATTCAATTTATATTTTGTGATTGAATTTCTGGGATGTGCTATTATTTACACTATGTACATTCAGTCTATTTCGGCCAGGTTTATATCTATTTGAGTAGATATACACCTACATGGAATTCTGAACTAAAAACGTTCTTTAATAAAACTGGTAGGCTGTTGTGATTAAACTGCCCTTGTCTCGA
Source organism: Acanthosepion pharaonis (assembly GCA_903632075.3). Taxonomy (NCBI): domain Eukaryota; kingdom Metazoa; phylum Mollusca; class Cephalopoda; order Sepiida; family Sepiidae; genus Acanthosepion; species Acanthosepion pharaonis. The sequence continues at coordinate 2,492,566 of CAHIKZ030001402.1, forward strand.
GATAAACCGTCTACGGACGGAGAGGAACCCGAAGGAGGCTACGCCGAAGGGCGGAGTCTCCTTCGGGGAGGTAAAACCGGCCCTGAACCCGTTTTTTTTTATTTAACACTGTTCAGTTATTGATCGCCTATTTCCAATGAGTCCAAAAACACACTGTTCCTATCATGACTTTCAGTTCAGAATTCCCAGCAGGTTATCCAGATCGATATACACCAAACGAAGGCCGGAGTGCATAACGGCCGAAAACGCCGAAATAACAAGAAAGATGAGGATAATATTCTTAATGTAAATTGTGTAATTAATCGAAATTATATGTTAATATTCAATATATTGTGTAAATGAACGCGTCAGTAAATTTTTTTGTTCTGGTAATGTAAAGTCGAATTGGTAAAAAATTTTGTATTCTTTTAAGCCAAACCAAAGGCAAAATATCCTGGATAAGACAATAAACTACATCCAACAGTAATCTGATCAGGACGTTTTGAGGAGCGTAGAACAACCTTTTAATTGCTGGTGTTCCCAAGTCCATCATGACTCGGGGTGGTAGCACCTATTAGGGTGCCAACTCTGGGCAAACAGTTAACCCACAAGACTGGGGTCAAAACATTATGAAAGTGTGAATATAGGTTTTAATACCAGCGACAAATCTTTTGAGGAAAAATTATTACCAGCAATACATTTTTGAAGAAAATAAATATTACTTGCAATACCTATTTGAAGAAAGAAATATTACCAACAATACATTTTTGTAAGTAATTATTACCAGCAATACTTTTTTGAGAGAAAAAATATTACCAGCAACATATTTTTGAAGGAAAAAATTATTACCAGCAATACATTTTTGAACAAAAATATTACTCGTAATAAAAATCTTGTCAACATTAAGTAACACTTTGAGGTTGATATGCCGTAAAACAAAACAACACAAATCAAAGGCAAAAACGAATTTTGGTATAAGATTTCTTCCATACAAAATAAATGCCAAAAAAAAAAAGAAAAGTTAAAGGGCCTAAAGCAGCTTTGGCAATCATCTTTTCCTAGGAATCGATAAAACTGATAAAGATTGTTTTCATGAATCCCGGAATTGATTGTATTTTCATAAAACACTTTGCTAAAAATTTTTTATAAGTTTAAGTAACAAGTTAACTTTAAATTACGTATATTACATTCCTGGCAAAGAAAAATCAAAATTCTGATAGAAAGATTCACAATTGAGTGACAAATTATTCTAAATTATTTTCCTCTTGATCACATCGCAGTTAACAATTTTTAGTGAGTATCCAATTATTAGAAATATTTATAATATTTATTTATATCACCTTACACACAGAGACTCTTCATATTTCAAGTAGTTGTTTAGAAAAAAAGTTGACTCACGATTATATATATATATATATATATATATATATATATATATATATATATATATATGTTGTGTTATGTATATTTAAATTTATTTTTATATGTTATTATTATTTATAATGTTTATTAGTTTTCGCACATATAATAGTTTGAATATAAAATTGCAAGTGTTTCTTTATATACGCGGATTGATATAAAATTGCAAGTGTTTCTTTATATACGCTGATTGATATGAGAATGTCCATCGAAAATATTGATTTTCTTTTTAAAAATGCCGTAAAAAATAAGTACGGTCCTAGCTGAAGAACTCACTGTCTAATTTTAGTGAAATTTGTTAATGATTCAAGCTATAATATGCTCCTAAATTGGCTGGGGTACTGTGTATCGTATAAGCTGTATCTTGGAATTACACATACATACATGATTAGAGTTTAATGCAATATATATATATATATATATATATATATATATATATATATATATATATATTGTGTGTGTGTATTTAGGCAGCATTTTTTCATTGATACATGTTTCATTAAATAATATAGACAAGTGTTGTTTATTTTGTTATGTAAATTCTTTTCATATCGTCTTATAAGCATAATAACATTATTATTAAACGAAGAAAGAAAATCACAATATTGATACATATTTTTTAATCCTATCTAAGCTTTCGGCTTAAATAAACCATTATCAAAGATGACAATTACATTACAATATATTAAGCAATACACGGACAAGACAGTTATGATAGCTTGTTTCTGTTTATTACAGAGCAAATAATTTGTACACAATTAATCTCCCATATTGTAATCAAACGCATACTAATTATAAACAAGAAATTATAAAAATATACTAAAAAAATTAGTAAATACTAATATATCTACAACAAATCCTAGCAAAGAAATCAAGTTAATCAGATACTAAACTAAATCTAGTATATCCAACTCAATTATTTGCGATGGTTCTTCTCCCCCGGTTAGCGATTTGCAAAAAACCAACATAGTTTACAAATTGGCAGATTGTATCTCCAACGAATTAAATGATATTTATGTTGGTCGCACCACAAACTCGCTTTCACGACGCTTGACATTTGAATGATAACTCGAACATTTTTAGGCATTTAAAACAACATGCCTGGCCGCATACACAATTCCGGAAAATCCTTGTTGAAAACACAACTATACTTTAAAATGAAAACAATAAACAAAAACTAGAAATTCTTCAAGCCATATACATAAAACAGTTGAAACCTAACCTGAAAAAAATAAACTATGAAATCTCCACAAATATTCTTAAATGCCTATAATTGGTATATATATATATATATAAATATGTGGGGGAGTGTGCCATTTGAGGTTGTTATATATATTATATGGAAAAATGAGAAATACAGAGTCGAAACTTATTTCTTTAATCAACTGGAATTACCTATCGTTAAATAACTGCTCACGCGTTGTGTCGAAGGAACTGGACTCACCAAAACTCTTTGAGTAGGTGCAATTTGTTGGTGATAGACGTCGGCACGGAATACAGAGGAAGAGGACGAAGAATCTATTATTCCGAACGCAATGCACTCTGCACTTATGACTTCATTCGTTTTGACTAGCGCCCAACGCAGATATCGGAGGAAATTGGCATGATTTTTGTTGGGCGCTGATAACTTTTCTTGATTGACAGGAAACTGAGACGGTGGAAAAAAAGTATTCGCTTGTCTTATTTGTCTACAACACAAAAGACAATGAATGTGTTCCGCCCAGAAGAAATAAAATGTAATGACCTGCTGTTTTGTAAACTGTCCAAATCGATCTATGATACAACAGACAAGCGATCCTCTGCGCAGCTGGTGTATATGTAACTCTACGTAAGAAATTGTGCTTCACTAGATCACATGTAAGTTTATTGGGCTAGAACCTCATTAGGAACTTCATCCTCAAAGAGATTCTGTGACCGACTTACTTAAGGTAAGCTTTTTTACACTAACGTTAACTCAACAGAAGGCTGGTTTGCCACTCAAGATAAAGGTTTCCTTTGAAAATTCTTACGATTGGTGAAATATGAATGAAAGAAGGATGTTAGGAAGCGAAAATTATGATGATACGTAGGATAGATAACGTTTGAACAATATTCTGTTGTATTGTTCAGAAAAGCACCATTAAGCTGTGTGTTTGGAAAATGGCTTCAGAGTTGAACATTCTCTTTCTATTTGCAACGTGCAGGAAGACTATGATTTCCTGAGAATAGCACGCCATTTTCTTGTAGTAAATGTCTGAATTGGGGGAACTAAAATTGAAACTCATCTGAACATTTTTCATTGTAATAGCAATTGAACAGACAGAGATTCGTGAAGTTGCATCTGGATGAAAGAATATATATATATATATATATATATATATATATATATATATATATATATATATATATTCATATTTTTAAATATAACTTGTCTTTTAAGTATGATTTTATCAATATAATTTGAAGTTTTTTTTAAATCCCTTTTCATTCCTCTCTTAGATTCAAATTAATATTTCATTCTTCATATAACCCTAATTTAATGTCATACAGTTAATATCCGGGTTTAATTTTATAAAACCGCTTGCCTTTAAGACTAACACCTTCCAATATCTCATGACCAGTGTCTCTCTCATGACTTTCGTCTGACGGAAACATTGAAATGTATAAATTCTGTATTAGTTTTTACTTTCTTTCATTTTTTGTAGCTGTCACAGTAAAATTTCTAATTCCTACACGAACTCAGTCTATACCGGAGTTGAAAGAGACTGACGAATTTCGTTGTTTGAAATTAGCTTATTCCCCATATGAGGTAATATGAGATTTTATTTTCTACTAATTATTTGCTCTGTAATAAATACAATGAACTCTTTTAATGGATCATTTTTAATATTTTATATTACTAGAATCCACTTGGATTACATACCAACGGATTTATTACCTTTACTATATATATATATATATATATATATATTAAGAAATAGACAAAGTCCGACAATTTATTTATTAAAGACATTTTTATGTTTAACGTTCTTTTTATAGATACAAGTATTATTATTTATTATAAACAGAGCATTTACTTAAATACTTGTATCTATAAAAGAACGTTAAACATAAAAAATGTCTTTTAATATATATATATATATATATATATATATATATATGTGTGTGTGTGTGTGTGTGCGCGCATGGGTGTTGGGAGGACACTTTATAGTTTATGTTTATAGTGGTGAAAGCTTGTGGAGAACTGACCACATCTATAGGAGGAGCGAAATATTGAAATGCTGCACAGCGTTACCACAAGCACCGCAAATGACCCTCCTTTTGTTTTAAGCTCAGAGTTGAGCCTTACTTAGATTTGTTGTCACCCAAGGCTATAGGGCACAGTCTGTTCTGCAATTTACCCATTTTATTGACTCAATTATATATATATATATATATATATATATATATATATATATATATATATATATGTGTGTGTGTGTGTGTGTGTGTGTGTGTGTGTGTGTGTGTGTGTGTGTGTGTGTGTGTGTGTGTGTGTAAAATAATTTTCCGCGACTCCGCAGTTTTTTGGTTATATGCTCACTGTTTCAGGGGTTAATCCGTAGATTAAATATTTCCAATTGTAATAAGTATCTATTTTTTTTTCAAATTACATATTTAAATTTTCATAAATATGAAAACAAAAAATAAGAAATAAAAAAAGGAAGACAGTAAATAATGTTGTTGAATTTTTTAGAGGTGTATATAAAAACAATTTCCAGAACTGCTTCTCACAATACAATGGGGAAACTTGGAGAAAAAAAAAAGACCAACTCATGCACAATAGATTTTTTCAATGCATTAGTTCCGCATAGAAATAAATTCAACCACGACTTTGATCTAAAGAATTCTACACTTTTTAAAAGAGAAAGTAACTTACTGAGAAGGAAATTTCTCGAAACTCATCAAAATATTATTCAGTACTACGCATTTTTAAAAATATCTCCATTTCTGAAAGAATATCTACATTCCAAAGCCTACAAAGATTATAAAAATGTTAAAAATTTAAACAAAAATAGTTAAATTCATAACCTCATATTACTGAAAATATGTATCACTGTGGCACCATTTACCGAGGTAGAAAAAGAAAAGAACGAAAAAAGGAAAAAAAAAGGCGAGATGATAAGCAAACGTTGATGATAAGCAGAACATCACGGCTAAGAGACAATGGTTAAAGGATATTTTGATAAGTAACAAATGGCGAAAAAGTGTCATTACAATGACAGGGAAATTCTGAGTGGATAAAGGAATCGGGTGTGTTTTGGCGACGGCTGTGTTATCTGGAATACGTAAACAAACTGCTGGCCGACTGGCCAAAGAAAAATCAAATGAAAATGTTATTTCGATAAGTGACGGAAAACAGGTGGACCAAAGGGCTTTGGATAGATATGAAAAATAAAAAGCCACACGATGTGTCCACTGACCGATTTCTTTCGACGGAACATCTTTAGCCTGCGATAATAAAATTATGTTATCAGAAATGTGAACCGAAAGGAAATGAATGGGAACTTAGAAATGTTCTTTTCGGGGCGACGTTTGGTCGTGTTAAAAAGACCACCCATTCTGATAATTAGCGATAAGTACTGACGAAGCCCAGGTGTAGAACAAGAGTTATGACCGCCGTCGTTCATATTATCCTGTTTGAGCTAGAGAAAATGATAACTGCGATTAAGAGGAAGAAAAGGAAAAGAAAAGATAATTTTTTTTTTTGTTAAGCAAGCTATTTTTTTTCCTGAAACAAAGCCGCGGATTCGTCCACGGCCGACTAGAACACCATTGTTCAAGTGGTGATCACGTGACGAACGAAGGAGGTTGTCGCCGCCCATCTAGAAGATAGGTATGAGAAGCTGCTACGAAGAAGTGGGGAGGGAAGCTCACGCCCCTCTGAAGTATGTTGAGAAGGTGGGAGTAAGAAAAGGCCCCCAAAAATGGAAAAGAGTGGAAATTCCTAACCAGAAATAAAAGAGGTGGATATGTATTTAGAATTATCGAGGAACCCCCGACGCCGACAAACCCACCCCGGTTTGGGTCGGCGTCCATATAAGCGAAGCCGCAGCAAGCAGAAATCAGTTCGAGAAGAGTTGAGTTGAGTTCGAGACAGTTCCCAGAGTCAGTCTCCAGTTGAAGCAAACCTCGCAGATAGCTGACCAAGATTCACGCACATTCCGGACTACTCTTCAATCCAAGAACAATTATTTTGAAGAGCGACTTAGATCCAGACCACCAAAATAAGTTTTTTTCGACTTTCGTCCGAAGACACACCGAAAAACCAATTTCTTAAAGAGCAAACAACTTGAAGCGTTAAAACTCGCCTAACGGAAAACAACGTGTCACAATCCATAGAACGGGTCGGTAGATAGATGCAGTCCTATGTATCGAACAACTAGACATAAAGATTGTTATCTTTTTCTTTGATATCTTGAACTTTTGAGTTTTCATTTTATTTTCCTTTATGCATATTTGTGTGGTGTCACCCCGTTGAACCCGATTTGCATTACGGCCCTAAACTACTGATTGATCTCGTCTGCCTAAGATCAATTCACAACGTGGGTAGGCAGACTGGAGATCAATGCAGTTACTTTGGTAACCAGGCGTTGGAAACGAGTTGGGAACGACGAGGCTGATATCAAATCTAACCAGATTCCCACCCGAATCACCAAAAGGTTAGAACGTCACATTTGGGTGCCGCGACCGATAGCAAGCCAGTTGGTCGCCACAGGACGAGACAACACGACTGACGCGACAGGCGGACGTCACGTTTGGAGCGGCGACACCCGAACGGAGCAGCGAGGAGCGAACAGCTGGCGCCGCGGCGAGGAAGTCACAGTTGGTGCCGTGGTAGACCAGGATAGGACGTCACAGTTGGCGCTGCGACCAGGGGACGACGTCACATCACATAAATTTATCCTACAATAACATAATGTAAATACTAATTTGCATTAAATTCTTTTTTATCATTTACACACTTTCATATATGAGACATTGAATTATTACACTTGGGGTCCTTTATTGGTTGCCT
>CAHIKZ030001402.1:2505000-2552500 GCA_903632075.3 Acanthosepion pharaonis
CTGTAAAAAAATTAAAATCAAATTCAGCGTTGCTACTGCGCGCTCCAAAAACAATAACTCATTTCCAATAGAATTTTCGGATACAACAATACATATATTTTCGTTGTCCTCTTATTACTAAGAGAAAAAACAAGAACAACATCTATTCCATACCTGAAGATGTCTGTAGGAACAGACGAAAGCTTGTAGTAAAAATAAGAACTAATGCGGCAGAAATTTATAGAAACAAGGATCTTTTCATTCATAACGGATTCGGAGGTTTTTGTATATTATTTGAATTGTTTGCGACGACAATCATAGATCCAACTACCTATAAAAAACACAAAAGCGCCTCATACGCAATATAATCACACACATACACGCACACGCACTCACACGCACACGCACACACACACACACACACATATATATATATATATATAGGTAAATAAGAACGAATAGAGTACAATTCCACCGTTCGTAACATTAAAGTTAAAAGAGGGCTGCCTACAAAATTGAACAATATTATTTATTTTAGGATATTACATGGAAAACATGTCAAAATCGCTACACAGTTACAGTCGTGATTCGATGCGTATCAATGCATTTTATCAATCGCTTGAAGAAATGCATTAATGCGCATCGAAACATGACTGCAGTTGTGTGGCGATTTTGCCATGTTTTCGCTGTAATATCCTAATATATATATATATATATATATATATATATATATATGAATACATGTACACATACATGTGCTCGCAGGCATATAAATAAATCAACACTTCAACGGTTTATCTTCCAAAGACAACGTTTTGAGGGAATCTTAAACATTTCTTATGTCTGCGCTTGAAAATAAGTTCGTTTCTTTGATTTAAAAACTGGTCACCATGACTTTATTTGATTATTGCAATTTTCTCCTGCATGCACATACTGTATTTATCCCGGAAGTTATTGGGATTTGGAGACCGACAGATGTGGCTCCATTTAATTTGTAGAGTGAAGAATCTATCTTTAATCTTCCAATAATTCATAGATTGAGCAGTTTACTATCCTAAGGATGTAATGAAGAGGGAAAATCGGTACCTGCAGAATCTCTGTTTCCATTTCCCAGCGGAGAACCCTATATTTTTATGCTTCCTTAAGACATCTCCACGTGTTCAGTATAGACTCATCTATACTCAGCAGCTAAAGATTGGTTTTTGAGCCGTGATATCGATGAGGGAAAAACCTCTATATTTATTAATATATACAATATAGCTCTATTGTATTACATGTTCTGTTTTATTAACACCAGCATATATGTGCGTTGTATTATATATAATTTCTCATTAAATAATTTAGACAAGTTTTGTATGCGTATTCGACATTGTTATTGTTAATATATATTGATATTTTTAAATATAATTTTTATTTATTATTCATTTTACTTTGATAAATTTTTTCTATGTATTTATTTTTTATTTTAAACAACACGTTTGGAATTAACCGTTTTTTAAATATAAATAAAATTATATTATGTATGTTTTATACGATACATGTATATTTGAAATAATAAATAATGCCAGTGGGTAGCCAACAAAATCTTGCCTAGCACATTGAAAACATTCAATTCTTAATAATGACTGTGACGTTAGAGTTGATTTGCATGTGCAAAATCTTAGAGGCATAATGGAAAAATCCAATGAAAATTAAAGTTGTCAGATCAATTAAACACACACACACACACACACACACATATATATATATATATATATATATATATATATATATATATGAAAGAGAGAGAGAAGAAGAAGAAGTAAAAAGAAAGGAAAAAAAGAGTGTAAAATAAACAGTCAAGCAGTTAGAGCAGATATAGAAATAAACACTGGATATTTACTGTCATTTTCACACATGGGACGAGCATCAGCCCATGCGTTAATTTTTCTTGAACTCTTATTTGAATATGACTTGCCGTGTGAAAATCGCAGTCACTATGTATAATTTCTACATGTGCTTGCGGAAAGGATATAGAGAAGGCCGGCTGTCAAGATTAAATCATCAAAAGATGTGGATTGACATTACATTTGAATATTTGAAGATTATAGTTTTCACGAAAGCAAGTAAGATGAAGGGAGTTCCACTGTCGGAAAGTGCGAGAGAAGAAGCTGTTGGAGTAGAAGAGGCGGTTACATTTAACTGTTTCGACAGTGAACAGGTGGAACCAAGAAGCGAAAATAGCAAAACACTTAAATTCATGCAGTTGAGGTACCAGCGAAAATAGCTCTACAGAGTAGTTGCTATGAAAAATATTTGTAGAAAAGACAGAAGGAAACCCCAATACGTCTATGAGAAAGTGACGATGTGTGTGTGTGTGTGTTTGTGTGTCTGTATTTTTGTCTACTATATTTAGCCATACATGCGGCTCTCTTCATGTCTTATCAGCTATATTTCATAAATAATTATTTCTATACAATTAAAATGAAAGACAAATATACCTCGATATATGCAACATTAAAGCTACAGATCAAATTCTCAGCATAATGAAAAGGAGACAAAAGCAATGTAAAGGTGAAAATATATGACATTGCAGAAAGAAATTAGAGAAAACAGTTGTGGGTGCTAAAGTGGAAAGGGTCAACAAAAGGTGTTCAGAGACATATTTGGGATCAGCTTTTTATATTCCATTTTTCCTTTAGCAAATAAAGCGTGAGGGAGCGATTGTGTCTGTGTGTGTGTTTACTTCTGTGCGTGTTTGAGTGTGTCTGTGTGTGTATTTTTTATAATCCTGATATACAGTTCATTTGAAAATACGTGGTACTAAAAGACTGTGTCACCCAAATTACTCTGTCTACAAAATCCTGATATGTGTGTGAAGAAATATAGTCTTAAGGTGTGCTATATTTATATTAATGTACTCAATATCAGAGATAGAGCCTGTGTAAATATAAAAGTGAACATTGAAGTCAACACTTACAGGCGACAAGCTGTTTCATTCTAGACACAATCGATAACGAAACAGCCTGTCGCCTCTAAGTGTTGATTTCAATGTTCACTTTTATATATATGTATATCAAAGTGAACATTGAAGTCAAAATTCAGAGGCGACAGTCTGTTACATGCTAGACACAGTCGTCAGGCCTGACGATTGCGTCTAGCAGGAATCAGACTGTCGTCTCTAAGTGTTGACTTCAATGTTCACTGTTATATTTACACACGCTCTATTTCTGAAATTGAGCACTTTATCCCATAAATATAACACACCATAAGAATATATTTCTTTATATATATATATATATATATATATATATATATATATATATATATATATATATATATATTGTTTCAATAACAAGGCAATAAAATCATGAAGACACAAGATGATAGTGTTAAAGAATATTAATATAAAGATGATTATGTTAAAGAATAAGAAGAGAAGCATTATTAAGGAGAGAGAACAATAAAAGAGGAAACACATAGACAATAGACAACGATTGACACTGCATTTTGAAGATCAGATTTGGTTGGAAAGTAAAAAGCCAGAAGAGAGATCCATAGGCGAGAAGTTCCAGAAAATAAACTTTTAGAAAAGAAATTACGGTTACATCTACCCTATTCAACTTTAAAATGGTGAGACACTGTTACAAATCTACCACTGCGCCTAAATTCATAATGTCTAGATACCATAGACCAAGGTTCCTCAGAACAATTACCATGAAAGTATTTATAGAAGACGCTGTAGGGAAGACACAGAAGCCGTAATGTCAGGTCAGGAACAATAACATTGCAAATTCTTGTTTGGATTTTAGCAATTTTTAAATATATAGCAGAGCACCAAACCATATGTGGCAATTGATCCTCTATCATCCATCCACTTCATGTCAACAGAGAACGTTATCCCGACAAGGCGGAATTAGTTACTGTCTTGAATGTTAACATCAGCCATACTGATGGAAGGGAGAAAGAGGTGTCTCAGATTGGTTTTGGAGGCCTTACTATTAAAAAGCCATTCTTTAACCCAGTTAATGTCAGATCTCAGGTCACTTTCGAGATCAGCTGCCAATTTGAACTTATCGAACCCATCAGGCTTACCATTAAGACAGGAGTAAATATTTTGAGAGATGAAGTCATCAGGAAGGTCATCGATGAAAGTTAGGTTCAGCATCCAAGATATAGAGACCTGGGGGTCACTTGCATTAATGAAAACAGACCTAGAACACTTTCGATTTAATAAGAAACATTCATCCAAATATACTATAACCTTTCAAATTACGAAGAAAACCGGTTGCCAAACCCTGTCAAAAGAATTGGAGATGCCCAAACTAATATCATTCTTATCTATAGCTTGATATTTTCTTTAAAGAATATGAGGGGATTAACCAGTTAAGAGTTGATAGAACTTCAACTAATTTACAAAAAAAGTCATACAAGTCTAATAGACTGATAGCTAAAAGGAACAAATGGTTACCTTAAGTTCTTAAAGACCGAAACGACAGGAAACAATTTACAACAAGAAAGCAGGAAGGAAATTATTGTAAAGTTTAGAGAGAACAGGAGCAAATTCAGAAGTACATATATTAAGGAATATTGCAGAGATTCCATTAGGTTTACATACCTTGTAAGTGTCCAGTTTAGAGATGATAGGAAGGTGTTATATATATATATCACTCGGCAGAGGTCAGGTTTTAATTGAAAAGTCAGGTAGATGAGTCAAGATTAATTTACAGCCAAGCCATTCTGCTTTAACAGCTCAAATTGAATGAAGATTTGATAAAAGACTTACACTTACTTAACATACACTCACCAGACCTTCAAATCTCTCTCTCTCTCTCTCTCTCTCTCTATATATATATATATATATATATATATGTATATCCATGAGTAATGAAAAGTTTGGTAATCCGTATTGATAATCCCAAGAAGGATGTTATCCAGAAAGCTCAATGTTAAATCAGAACAATTATTAATTCAATTTAAATAGAATTCTGGTAACCTTAAGGGTCCATTGGCTAGAATTTATTGCCCCAGGTACATAGTTTTTACCATGTATATATATATATATATATATATATATATATATATATATTACAAAGAAAATATATATTGTTAACGTGTAAGACTGAAGCTGCACAATCTTCTCTGATTTAATTTCTTATATTTGTCTTTGTGTTAGAATAATTTAAGTTTAGTGTATTTTTGTCTATCCTTTTGTTTGGATACATGTCTATCTTTCTGTGTAGATTAGGGATTTGACCTTTTGTAGGGTTTTGTTCCTGTGCCATAAATCGATGAACATTTAGTCACAAATTAATGAAAAAACATTAATTTGTTTTAGTTCTTCAATAAAATCATCCCAAAAATGAAAATTCGATTTTACCATATAGGCAATAAGAGTAATAAAAATCAAAATATTTCAATTTATTTTTCAATTTGCTAATGATGTAATTGTATAATATTGGTGTATTTTTAACGCGTTTAGCGGTTTATAGATGTATCATAACATACAAACTTACAAATCAACAAAAAATACAAACTTGCATATACAATTAGAAACTTACATCAAAACTAAGAATACCTATATAAAGAAAAAGAATGTGGGATATTTAGCATAATTATTGCATAGTAATATACAATTATTTTGAAACAAAATAAACGTAAGTTGAACTTTCTCCTTGTTACAGACGTCGTAAAGGTCAATTCCTTTCGATTTGTTCTAGGAATTCCCAATCTCAATATTTCTGAAATTCCAAACATTTTTTCCTAGAGAATGTGAGTTTGAAAGCTGAGGCATAGTTACCAATAATCGTCTTCATTGTTAATTTGATCAGTAAATAAATGTTCCCCCATCAGTAAGAGATGAAACTACAAATTTCGTAGAGTGATTCTCTTTTCTCTGGTAGAAGAATAGTTTTTTAAAAGCATTTCACCTAAAGCAAAACTGGTGTGCCACTAGCACGCAAGGGGTTACGGAGAGTGGGGGCAAGAGTAAAGAGGCGTGATAGAGGAAATGATGAAGAGAAGGACGGGGAATAGATCAAGGCATCTGAAAATGTCGATTGACCTTGCATTTGAATAAATGAAGATTATAGCTATCAGGGAAGTAAGTAAGAGGAAGGGTGTTCCACAGATGGGAAGTACGAGTCACGAAGCCATTGGAGTAGAAGAGACGGCTACATTGAACAGTTTCGACAGTGAAAGGGTGGGACTGAGATGCCAACCTAGTAGCAGGTTTAAATCCATGCAGTTTGGGAACCAGCGAAAGCAGCTCGTCGAAGAAGTTACCGTGAAAGTATTTGTAGAAAAGTGTTGGGGACATCCACCTTCTCATCAGAATGGACTGATCTCTCTACTACTAATAGGACAGTTCTATAGAGTTCTGGAAAAGATCAGGTGACCATCACACTTCCGTCTCTCTACCGGAAGATACAGTTGGACTTTATACTCTTTCTGATCGTTACTGACTAACCTGCGTTCGTTTGACTACTAATCTCTCTGTTGTAAATACCTCTTCAGATATACCAGTATTTTTCCCTACATATGTGTTTGTCCTTATTTCAATACACGCACGCGGAAACACTCCCAACATCTCAACAGTGGCGACGAGGCTTCGAACGGATAAAAAGAACTTACGTTGAAAAATAAATATCACAACAGCGAAAGAAACGATTTCAACACGGGAAAATTTAAAAGAGTTCAAGCATTTTTTCACAGCAAAGGATTGAAAAGTTTATCGACAAAAAGGAAAAATTGTAAGTTAGACATTAACTTATTGATTCTATTGGAATCTATAACAACCAATTTTTTGTGCTAAAAAAAAATTTTTTTGTCGTGCCAGAGAATTTGATTAATTTTTGCCCCTTCCCCCCCTCAGAGAAAAAAAACACACATAATTTCCCTTTCTTTTTTCTCTACACATACATAATCATGGAGCAATTTCAATCATCTATGCTGGAACTCATTAAGTATCAGATACAAAGACAACAAGAGAGTGAAGAACGTTTTCAGAAAGAACAACTTAAATTTCAGGAAGTATTATTGAAATTTCAGAAAGAAGAAAAGGAAGAAAAGGAAAGGTTAATTGAAGAAAATGCAAAACGATTTCTGGAGCTACACGAAAAACAAAATAAAATACAAGAAGAAAATGAAAAGAAACAGTTAGCAATGACTGAACTTATACATAAAGCTATACTGTCTAAGCAGAAAGACTCAGATGAAAGTATTTTTTCTCAAGACACAATATGGTCGACGATCGAAAGTTTTACCTATAACCCAGAAGAGGAAAAGGCTTTCGAAAGATATTATCATAGATATCAGGAATTTTATGAAGTCGATTGCCAAACATGGCCAGATGAGAAAAAGATAAGATTGTTACTACGGAAACTGGGAACGGCAGAACATAATTGGAAGTCCTTTTCGAGACCAACAGCTAGGTTAGTTTTGTGGAATGCTAAAAGAGGTAGTACTGCCCTGGAATTCCATCTTGCATTAAGTTAGGCATTTTTGAGACTTCACTTTTTCTTTTTCTTCGAAAAAGCGGAAAACTCGTGTTAAAGGAAATTCAAATTTCATATCATGACGCCATTCTATTGTTTCAGAAATCTCTTCTTTACCATTCTTGAAAATCTTCTTTCGTTGTCCTTCGTTATTTACAAGTTCACGAGTAAACCGATATTCGATAAGAGGCACCGTGTTGCTTTCTCCAATTTCTTCATCCATTACATCTTGAATCATTCGGTCAAAAAGCCAATGAATTGTGTTTCTACTGTAGTTACTTTTCAGAAAATAATCTTTGTAACTGAATGACAATCCCATTCCTGCTTCATTTTTATGCTCTTCCATAAATTGCATTAATACAGAAAAGCTGTTCTTCCGTTGACAACAATGCCACATTGTTTTTTTTGTTTTTTTGTAGAACAAATGCTTCTAACTACTCTTCTTTCATTACTTCATACAAACACTTGATATTCCTGGTCATCAATTCATTTACAATCAAATGCAATGACCAATTTTCTTTTTTTTTTTTTTAACTTTAACAGCTACTTCAATAGTGAATTTGTAAATACCCGATTGAGAAAGAAACTGTTGAAATAAATTTTCTGCTTTTCTGGTTGATATGTTTGAAGATGTTACTATATTTGTTTGCAGTTTTGGTTTTGCAATAATTCTTCCTTTTTCTTGTGGATTGCTCTTCACAACTTTCGGCCTCTTCATGTTCACTCTCTCATTGGCTCCCTGACTCAATCTCTGATTCGGAAACTGAAGTTCTTTTTATTGTTACTGTTGTTGAAGTACGTTCCAAGGTAGCTTTTCCTATTTGAATACATTAGAACTCGGAGTCTTTCATGTTATATATCCAATATATCCTTCGCCTTCTGATCTGAAGATGATATAAGCGTTTGTCCTCACTACATCGTCATTCAACATTTTATTTTACAAAGTCAAAAATTTCATTCAGTGGATCACATTTACATTATAGGTGTTCAGCACGTGATCTAGTTTTCTTTGTATGACTTGGGTTGATAAATTTGAAAAATTTAATTTCTTTTGCTATAAACTTGTTATTTCTTTAACGATTTCCTTTATACGTTCACGTCTTCCTTTGATGGATTCTCCAAGGAACAATTTGGATTTGAGACGTATTCTCATTTTATTTTCCATCGTTCTTCTAGTGGAACTGTTCTTTTTCTATATGATTCTTGGAATCTTATGTGATTCTTCGGACAGACCTATTTTCTTTCAGTGGTAGAAGAACCTATGGTTAAAAATGAATACTTGCAGATATTTCAGCATATCAATTTTCGTGGCTCAGGAAGCGTATATCTTCTGAAAGAAAATTGATCACATACGCAACACATTTTTCACATTCGCCTTATCTAAATAAAAACTCAACCAAAAATGCACGTCATAACTGTCTAGAAAATTCAAGAAAGCTCCAGAATTTCTAGAAGGCAAATTCTAAAAGGTTTGGGGGAAATTTTTAGACGGCTGCCCAAGCTAATAGTACTACTTACTTATAGGCAAGTTGGGCACCTTGGCATGGTGTAATGGTTAACAAGCTTGTCTTGCTAGATCAACTACTACTGAAAAGTGAGTTCGATCCTCACTGGATGCCCCATACTTTTCGGCCTTGTGCCACATCTGGAAAATATCTACTTATATGCGATTTTAGAAATGTTGTGTTGGGGGTGACATTTTTTTAAAAATAAAGAGGAATAAAACCGTCTTCATTATCTTTTACCAAATGTTCATCGAATGTTAATACAGGAAATGAATTATTTTACAACAGTTATAACCCTATTGTAGATATATATGTCTGTAATTGTGTACGCATTTATATTTATGAGCATGATTTCTGTAAGTCGGGAACGGGAATAACCTCGACATCAAAGTCTATTTTTTGCAATATCTTTCTCTTAGATCTTTCTTTGTCTACCTTTCGCTTTACGTTTTTCTTTTTTCCACCAATTTCATTTCTGAAAATAAGCTCAGAACTTTGAATTCTGCAGCCTTTGATTTTAAACCACGTGAGAATTTTTCCACTAACCTAAGTACTCGCTGAGACATCATAATTCCGAAAAAAAAAATCAAGTACTTACTTTTGTCTGCATTTATCAATTCATGTTTGTAGGCGGGACGAATATTCTCAAACATTTCCACATAAAACAAATTACTATTACCCCTGATGTGATACGCGATTCTTTTAAAGACCAATTTGTCACTGATTTGATACGATTGCTTGACATAATTAGCGAAAGCTTGTTAATTTCTGCGCACCCAATATAATTTTTTTACATTTTCACACAAGACAAGAATTATGATATTACTTATAGTAATATAACCATTTTTTTTCAAATCAAGTGACGTTTTAAAGTTGTGTCCCTTTTAAGGTTTAGTTAATCCTACATTACATACTGAACTCAAAGAGTCATACATAGAGGCGGAGAGAAAAATGAGATGGGAGTAGACCAAGACATTAAAAATGCGTTTTGGAATACTGTCAATTATTGAGAAAGGTTTTGTAGTTCATTTGAAAGGAAAACCTTTTAATCTGTGCATTGTCGTTGCATATGAAACGGTATCACAAACATCACGGTGGTAGAAATTGAAAAGTTTTACTGTAAAATGGGCAACACCAAGTCACAATGCTAATTAGACAAAATTACAATCTTCATAGGGGATGTAAATAGCCAATTGTTGAAGAAGCGAGAGAAACAAATGCAAAATTAAGAACCCATAATAAACGTGCAGAAAAATGAATCCAATGCTACACATCAAACAACACGGAAAGAGCGAATATCTGGCTTCAAGAACCCCTAAGACGATTACGTATATAGAGGAACTCCGCAGGAGAAACGAAAAGCTACATAATGACTAAGACATGCTGTAGAGAGTATACTGAAAGTGTTAAATGTAGATACCCTTAATTAAATCAGATGCGAAATTCAGAATGGATCACATGAGAAGGCCTTGGGGAATATAGGATATTACACAAAGAAACTATGAACAAAAACAGATGGCTCAAACGAAAGACAACAAGAAATGGAAGACGAATGCTTCAATGAAAAGAAGAGAATGCATGACTTCATAACATAAGCTCCACTATCATATATATATATATATATATATGTGTGTGTGTGTGTGTGTGTGTGTGTGTATGTAATAAAAAGGCTTAAACACTAATATTCCATGGTCATAATTTATTCCATTGGAATCGTAAATACGATCCAATTCATCAGACCTACAATGGAATAAATTATGACCATGGAATATTAGTGTTTAAACCTTTTTATTATATCCTTACTCTGTCCTGGACATTGAGTTCTACCTGGATTCTTCTTCTTGGAATTTTTTCATTCAAAAAATATATGTATGTGTATGCACCTATGTATATATATTTATGTATTTTGCATATGTATGTGTATATTTACCACTAATATTAGCTATATATATATATATATATATATATATATATATATATATATATATATATATATATATATATATATATATATTCAGAGTGTATCAAAATAATTGAAAAACGTTAAGGGATGGTTAAATGTGCATATAAACACATGTCCACAAATTCTTTTTTGATTTCTTAGGTTTAAAGAAAGTTTACGGTAGCTGAGTTGCCATGTAGTCTAGTTTACGTTTGTCATTCGTATACATTCGTGGTTAGTGTGTACTAGTAAGTTACCTGAGAAGTGTTCCGTTTAACAATGGCAGTATATTCATATCGTGAGTCTTTTTTTTTTCAAGTATGACCGCGCGAATGTTAATGAACGCTGTACAGCTGTAACAGATTGCGTTTCCCGACCGAATGCAACTGATTCATCTAATCTTTGCTGCTGTTTATCGTTGCGTTGTTAAGACAGGATCCTTGAGGACACATTCCACAGTGGATAAAAGTGTTAGTTAGATCCAGTGACAAGACACAAGGAGTGTGGGTTCAATACCTGGTTAAGGCGGTGGAGAACTTGGAGAGGGGAAATAACAGGCGATAACTGATAACTGACATCCATTAGACATTGCACGTGTAACTATAACAGTCTACCCCAGTGAGCGAAATAAAGGGTTCAGTTCGATATTCCAACCGCCTGAAGAAGGCCGGAGCGTACAACGGCAGAAACTTTGGAATAAATATGGCGACAAAGATGAGGACAATATTCCGAATGATGTAAATATTGATTTGGGGGCATCTGACAAAAGGCTAAATGTTCATTGCTAAGCTTAAAAATAACATTTCAATTACAAGAAGAAACAAAAGGACAATAACCCCCAAAGCAGAATAACAGGGTAATGTCTAGTATTTAAGTTTTATAACCATAGTTGTGAATGTACCCCAGTATGGTTTAGGGCCGAAAAGAGACAGGGTTTATTTTCAGTGGATATAGAAAAACTTTTCAGGATCATCATTAACTCAAATCAGCATGAGAAAATAGTATTATTTCTTTTTACTTTGCATTTCTGAGGTAGCTAGTTCTGGTCACAGAACTGTATGTTACTAACGTTTTTTGGGGGCTAGAATCCGATTTGAAATTCCTTTGCAGGTACGCATTTAGCTATCGTCTCCCGAGATTCAACTGCTTTTGAAGAGTTTTAGATTTCTGTATTTTTTCGAATTATTTTTATTCCTGTTTTTCAAAACCCTCATATAATAGTTAGTATCAAGAAAACTTTGTTTTTCTATTTAGATCTGTTATATATTTCACTATTTTACACAGGGAAACAACGATTTTTTTCCGTTCGCTTAAACTCTAGTGTGTCTTGAAATATCAGGAAATCTTCACAAGCTAATCAATGCAATTTCTACGCCGATTTTAGTATAAATATTTGTATATTTTAGGGAGTATACTCCCGTCTAAATAGACACACGACAGGCAAAATTAACTTCGGAAATGAGGAATAATCAAATGAGTTGAATACAATATTTAATTATAGGAAAAAAAATGTGGTCGGACCGGTTTTTTTTCACCAATGTGTGTCTTTCAGACATTGAACAGACGACACCTCAGCTTTTCATGTTTTAATATGTACTTAAATATCAGCATTGCTTACATCTTCCGTTTGTGAACAGAACTGATATCCGATGATTGCCGATAGAATCAGAAGAACGTTGAGTGAAATTCTGATTGTTCCTAATCAAGATGATTTTGTGTTGTCAGCCAATTAAACGAAGCCTCATTATTCGAGGAACAACGTCGATATTCTTTTCAATTTTGACTCGCGACGCATTGTCATTTTCGATAATTATGCGCCTATCATTAGCAAAAGCCGTCATTATTATAATTAACACCTTATTTCTGTTCTCGCTATTATCTCTATCTTCACGGAGCGGTCGACATTTAAGCACTTGCGGATATGGCCAGGCGATAGAACGTCGGACGGGAGAAAATAAAGAGATCCGCGTTAGACCAAACATGAGATGACGTCTGATCACGGCAAAGAAACCATTATTTGATAGATTATTCATTTATATGTATTTGTTTTTACCGAAGTTAATCTCTTTTATCTTATGCTTGCTTGTTTGTACTTTTAAATTTCTCTAAAAGTATAAAAAAAAAAGGCGGGAAAGCTTTTCCACAAATGCGCGCTCACTTTACTAGTAAAAAAAAGGTATGTCTTCATTGTTTAAAGAGTAGTCTTTTATACCTAATATCGCTTTAATTATATAGTTTGGTTTTGTTTGTTTTACGGCATATATACCTCAATGCATTATTTAATGCCGACAAGATTTTTTATTGCTAGTAATTTTTTGTTTCAAAAATGTATTGCTGGCAATAATTTTTCCTTCAAAAATTTATTGCTGGTATTAAAACCTATTTTTACATTTTCATAGTGTTTTGACCCCAGTTTGGGGGTTTAATATTTGCCCATCAATGGGACCCTAACAGGTGCTACCACCCCGGGTCAGGGTGGACCTGAGAACTCCTGATCAGAGGCTTTGCTGTTGGGTGTAGTTTATCGTCATACCCAGGACAGTTGCAAATATTTGAAGTGTTTTACACTATAAAAATAAAGTAAAGATTGAAATAACAGAATTTTTTGTTTCCTCAATGCAGTATCTTTAACTGCATGTTAATCCTTGACCTATTCTCTGGATTTGTTTTATTTGTGGGAAAAATTAACCCTAAACCCTCCAATAAATGATATAACCTCATGAATGCAAGTAAATATTAATTTCATGAAACAGAGTTGCTAATTAATCATTTAGACGCGAATAATGAATGAATGATGCCCTATCGGAGGAAAAAATATAATCAGTTAAAGATATCGGCTTATCTCCTGCGGTATTGATGAGGTTAGCCGTGTAAAGCTATATTTATCGCATGTTGTTGAAATTGTTTGCCTAAATTGTTTAACGTTCCCTAGCACATGAATATATATGTTGTTGTAAATAACCAGTTACTATATTACAGTAGTTACTCAAAACTAACTGAAAATAATTGGACATTTTCCTAATAATGATAATAATGATGATAATAAAAATGATGATGATAATAATGATGATAATTATAATAATAATAATAATAATAATGATAATAAAACAATCAAAGCGAACCACCCAGACATTATTATTTGAGACCACAAACAAAAAAAGTGCACTGATATGGTAGTCCTTGCAGAGTGCACTGCATCTTTGAAGATCTTCAAAAAGATATCAAAATATAAGGACCTTG
The DNA here is from genome assembly GCA_903632075.3 of Acanthosepion pharaonis. Classification (NCBI taxonomy): domain Eukaryota; kingdom Metazoa; phylum Mollusca; class Cephalopoda; order Sepiida; family Sepiidae; genus Acanthosepion; species Acanthosepion pharaonis. Next base: position 2,519,142 of record CAHIKZ030001402.1, read on the forward strand.
AAATCGTCATCTCAAAAATGTGGCACATGGGAACATCAACAATCCCTGTTGTAGTTGGAGACCTAGGATTAGTTGGAAAAGATTCCAGTAGACTCGTTGAAGGGATTCCTGGAAGTCCATGCCTCAAAGAGATATAAAAAAATTGTTCTGACAAGTACAGTCCACACTTTACGAAGGGCTTTATCTATCTATGTATTGTTTATTTTTTTGTCAGTGAAAGTGTCATGATGCCATTTCTAACCTTAGGTCTCTGGGCGGGACCTGGAAAATAATGTGTAAACGCCAGAAATCAAGTGAAATAATAATAATAATAATAATAATAATAATACTTCTTCTTATTATTATTATTATTCTGTGTTAATTTCCAGAAACAATTGTCCATCTTGTATCAGGTTACACAGTGCTAGCACCCACTGAAAAAAAAAAAAACTTGGCATGAAAAAGTGGACAAAAATCTACACTGGAAAATCTGAAACCTTTAAGGGAAGGAAACTGTAAGAATATGGTATGAACAGACCCGGTTATAGGACCTTTAACAATTTCATGGGATTTTACACTATACACAGACAGAACAATAAAAGCTAATCGCCAAGACATCGGGATCAAATGCCACAAGAACAAAATCTGCTTTCTTATTGACATGGTAGACCCTGAAGACTGTAATTTATCTTTGAAGATCTTCAAAAACTAAAAAGTACCAAAATATTGAAGTGGAAATTTCTAAAACGTAGCATATGAGGACATCAATAATCCCAGTTGATGTGATTCCTGGTAGGCCATGCCTAAAATAAATGCAAAAACTTGTGATCACAAATGCATCTCACACATCCCGAAGAGTTTTATCGATGTGAAATATGTCTGATCTTGGATTTTGTTTTAGTTTTTGACAAAAATAAATTATCAGTGGAAGATCTCATGAAGCTATATCTCACATTAGGCATTTGGGTAGAACTCGGAAGGAAATATGTATACAACAAAAACCCAAGGAAATAATGATAATAATAATAATAATAATAATAATAAGAAGAAGAAGAAGAAGAAGAAGAAGAACCTTTATTCCACTTCTAAAGTGTTGTCACTCAATACTATATCACTATTACTATAGTATATATTCAAATAAGTAAAATTCCTTAATTTCGTCAACACACCCACAATGCTATGTTAATGTTGGCAAACCATCCACATTTCTTAAGCGCTCCTTTGATAAGGATAAAACTCAACTTAGGCAGCTTCTTCTTCAGAAATATTACTTTGTGGAATAAGCTCCTGAGAGGATGCTTCCCTATCAACTACAATATTTGTCTGTTCCAGTCCACAGTCAATCGATATCTATCCTACGTATCCTCATAATATGCTCTTCTCAATGCATGCTTGTTCAGCAACCCTTTGCCTTGAATGACCCTTGGGGCTTGAATTTGGTGAACTAACAGTATAAAAATATACTGAACACAAGAAAAGTACGCTGAAACAGCGTGTAATCTAAACGAACTTGTGTGAATGAGTTGCAATAGAGAAAGATAAAGCTAGAAACTAATCAAAATAAAAGATAAGAAAATGCTGCCAGAAATACAGAAAAGCGTGATAAATTGCTATGTAATATCTATTATTCTATATGCCGAGGAAACTTGGATAAGCTACTTACTGATGAAGAAGTGATTTGGCAGTGTAGTTCTCTCAGCGAATGCTAAAAATGCGATGAGAAGAAGGAAATTTTACGGATAATACTAACGACAATGAAACGTATATTTACAATGACATCCATTAGACGTGGCACGTGGAACTAGAACAGTCTAGCCCAGTGAGCGAAATAAAGGGTTCAGTTCGACATTCCAACTACTTGAAGAAGACCGGAGCTTACAACGGCCGAAACGTTGTAATAAATATGGCGACAAATATAAGGACAATAGTCCAAATAATGTAAATAATGAAAAAGAAGTCTATATAACCGTTAAGAGTATGTATATATTTCAATAACTTTGGGGGGGGTAATTCTTAGCAAGCATGTCTCGCTAGGTCAGTTACGACTGAAATTGAGTTCGATCCTCTAGCTGCCCTACACATTTGGCCTTGTGCCACATCTAAGCTACGCTTAGAAAAGTATTTTATCGAACAGATCGACGTGGTATGATGTTTAGCAAGCTTGTCTCGCTAAAACAATAACGACTGAGTAGTGAGTTCGATCCTCACTGGTTGCTTCATACTTTAGGTCTTGTGCCTCATGTGCCCTACGCTTAGAAAAGCAAATATTTCAATATCTAATGAAATTCTTCTATGACACTACAATGTCATGTTTTGTGGCTCCAAAAGGCTGTACGAGGCTTTCTGGTTAACGAATTATTCTCTACTCTACAACTCCTTTTCCATAAGCAAAAAAACTTGCGTGCCTTTCCTGCCCCGTGTACGACAATAAACTACATCCGCCTCCTGGATAAGACGATAAACTACATCCCCGTCCCGTGTATGACTATAAACTATATCTGCGTCCTGGGTAAGGCTGTAAACTACATCGTCCTCCTGGGTAAGACTATAAACTACGTCTGCGTCCTGGGTAAGACAGTAAACTACATCCGCGTCCTGGATAAGACTATAAACTCTAACCGCGTCCTGAGTAAGACTATAAACTACATCCGCGTCCTGGGTAAGATGATACACTACATCCGCGTCCCGTGTATGACGATAAACTATATCCGCGTCCTGGGTAAGATGATACACTACACCCGCGTCCCGTGTATGACGATAAACTACATCCGCGTTCTTGGTAAGGAGATAAACTACATCCAACATCACCGTCTTTGATTAGTAGGTTTTGAGGAGCATGTAACCACCTCTTAATTGCTGGTGTTCTCAGGCCCAGCCTGACCCGAGTGGTAGCACCTGTCAGGGCTCCAGGTATAGGCAAATAGTTATCACGACATAGAAAAAGGAGTCAATATGACTATGACAGGAGATAAATAGGTTTTAATACCAGCAATACTTTTTTTGGAAAACAATATTACCAGCAATAAAAAATTTGTCGGCTTTAAATAGCCCATAGTTTGCTCTTCTTACTTTTTCTCTTTACATTCTTACAACAAACTCATTCAGTAACACTCTACATCGAGAGGCTCTTGAGCATTCTATTGAGTGAACATTAATATAAAAAATATCAGAGATAAGAGAAAATATACAATTCTATGAACATTTTTATTTTCCACGGATCACCCATTTTAAGGCAGGAGTGAAAATATGGAAAATATCTTAAATTTATGATAGAATCGAATAAATTGTGTGATGAAGCATTGTAAAGTTATTTGCTTGCTGCATATTAAAAAAAATCAGTCTTTTGAGGTTTGGTTATTTATGTACTGATTCGAGAAACTGATTTCGGACAATAAAATTTCAATATTTACTCGTCCCAATCAGTAACGACACGATTTCTCAACAATCCAGAAGATTTGTTCAAAATCAATTAAATTCTTATAAATCGAATAATACAATATGATCGACATTCCTAAGATTACATTATCATTAGGGAGAAGCGTAGATCTTTATTGGTCTCTATTAAAAGATATAAATAATAATAATAATAACAATAATAATAATAATAATAATAATAATAATATAATAATAATAGACCATCTAATCTCAGGATGTTCTATACTTGCCCCAAATGAATATAAAAATCGTCACGATAGAGTGGGGCAATACTTACACTGGACAATGTGCAAACACTTTGGAAAATGTGTAAGCAAACACTGGTATGAACATCGGCCAGCGCCGGTTACAGAAATAGAAGATGTCACCATTCTATGGGATTATACCATCCACACAGACAGAAAAATTGAAGCAAATAGGCCGGACATTATTGTCAAAACCAGAAAGAAAAAAACTTGCCTACTAATTGATATGGCTTGTCCAGCGGATTGTAACATAGCAACCAAGGAATTTGAAAAACTATCAAAATACAAAAGACCTGGAAATTGAAATAGAAAAAATGTGGAAATTGAAAACAAGAATAATACCAGTGGTAATAGGTGCACTTGGTATTATAAAAATGGAACAAAACAACACATTGAAAGAATCCCTGGAAACCCCAGCTTAAGAGACATACAGAAAATTGTCTTATTAAGTACAGCACACACACTAAGGAGAACTTTGTCTATGTAACGCTAGCAACTTCATCGGAGATAAAAAAAAAAAAAAAAAAAATTAACATGAAATGTGGCCATAACAACACACCACGACCTGCCTTAGGTCTTTCCGCAGACTTGGTAGGTAGTGTGTCCATAGCAGAAATCGAATGATGATGATGATGACAATAATAATAATAACTAGCAGTAGTGTCCGGCGTTACCCGGGGATATAACAGTAAGGGATAGATCAAGTATCCACCATCATAAAGACTTAAAAAGTAAAATTGACAAAGATTATTGTTTAAGGTTGACGGACACGCATGTCTTAATTAGTTTTTTTTTTACGAATTGGTCAAACTCAAACAAAAACATTGTTTAGAATCGTTATGAGTCTATCGATTGGTGAATAGAATTTTATTATAAACAATTGTCTTGTAAATGGAATTTTTAAAGCATTCTGAATGTAAAAATAAAGAAAAAAGTGTGCAAGACAATAAGAACACTACATGCCAAAAAAAAGTGAAGTTTTGTTGAAATCAGTTGAAAAATGTAGGTAGCCTTTCTGTAATCTTTTAGTTTTACAATTTATGATTTTTACTTATTGAATACAGTAATAAAAATTGCATATTTTGCTTGTGGTGATTCATAATTAGAATTCTGATTTGAATATATTTTCCACTCGTTTCTAATACAAAAAATATTAACTTTATTTGGGTTTATTAATTATGATCTAACAAATCTTATTCATTTAGTAGCCTTTCTGTAATAATAATCTTTTACAATTTATGATTTTTACTTATTGAATACAGTAAAAAAATTGGACACCATGTGTATTTAAAGTAGTTTCCCGTTCCGGTTATTATTTTTAGTTAGGACTTGTGTATGTTTAGATTTCATTATCTTTCCCTAAAGATAAAGAATTTATTCCGATGTTTGTATTCGTACAATCAGTAGAGATCGTTAGATTATTCTTTAAGGTTGACGGACACGCATGTCTTAATTAGTTTTTTTTTTAGGAATTGGTCAAACCCAAACTCAAACAAAAACATTGTTTTCAATCGTTAAGAGTCTCCCGATTGAATAGAATTTTATAAACAATTGTCTTGTAAATGGAATTTTTAAAGCATTCTGAATGTTAAAAATAAAGAAAAAAGTGTGTAAGAGAATAAGAAACACTACCTGCCAAAAAAAAAAAAAAAAGTGAAGTTTTGTTTTATCGGCTGAAAAATATAGGAAATCCGCTCCCATATTTAAAGGAACCCACACACACAAACAACCCGATGTGAGTTGTCCCCCTTCCATTTTCCCGATGTCTCTTAATCAAGTTTTCAAATTGATTTTGTGCAAAAACAATTATATTTTTCCCATTTTTGGCGCTGTTAGAACCACCACAAAGTAATGTTATGTAGTCCTGTGAAGTTTTGTTGAAATCGGTTTAGAAATGTAGGAAATCCGATCCAATATATAAACGTTACAGACACACACACACACACACACACACACACACACACACACACACACACACACACACACAATCTTCGTTTTATAATAAGTAAGATAATAACTAGTTTTAACGCGTGAAAATTTCATGGTTTTCCTATTTGAAATTTCTGATGAATATTAGTTCTTCAATTAATGATTGAATAAGATCATGGCGAGTTCTACAACAATAGAATATCCGAAGAAATTCCCCTATAGTATCGTTAAATATTTGAGCTTAACAAATTTAACAAAATATAGCAATAACAATAATAAATATGCATGCTAGTAAGATGGTACAAATTAAAAGATTTGAAATTTGAAAAAAAATTTCCATTTCGCACTTCTATCTTTCTTTTCTTTCTTTATTTTCTAACTGCAACTATGTAGCGTCTTTTCTCAATCAGTCAAAACGGAATAGGCCATTATTTATGAAATAGTGGCAGGGAGTAACGGTCGTTCGAACTAACGAAGGCAGAACAAGCGCAATTAGTATATAATAATAAAATTATCAGGTACAAAAATAGTATTCTTAACAAAGCGAACTTCTAGCCAATAGGCGAAACGACGTGTTGCTGCAGTTGAGGTTTTTAATTTTATCGTCTCAAATTTCACATACACTGGCCCTCATCACTTTTGGAAAAACTTTAAACTTATCAAATAAAATATATATATATATATATATATATATATATATATATATATATATATATATATATATATATATATATAAATTAAATACATATATATATATATATATATATATATATATATATATATATATATAAATATATATTAAACATATATATATATATATATATATATCGGGAATATATTGAGAATTCTTACGAGGAAGACGCTCGATCTTTCTCACTAGACACTATGAAAGAGACACACAATGAGTTGTTGGTGATATATAATTAATTCTTCGAATTACGTCTCGTCATGGTCAAAATGATCTGCACCTTTTAAATCTTGACATTAATTCCTGTCGTAGGTCAATGAATTTTTGTGAGTGTCCGAAAGAATAAATGAGTTACTGAAACTTACATTTCATGCTTGTTTGTCGCGTCTTATGCTACCTATTGAGGTCGGGTGCGTTGGATTCCTTGGAGAGTCAATTCTTTTCTTCATTTTGAAGTTGAGCATCACTGGTCGGAACCTGAAGCGTGCTTCACATCATCTCCAGATCACAGCTCAACAGGCATCGATTTGGATCTGGTCAAGATTCAAAATAATTAAAGTTTTAAAAACATATGCTCTCTACTTCCGACGTGAAACACATGTTTACCTTCCATTCTGTTTCATTGATAGCGGTTGCTACGAGCGCATTGTGTATTTGATAATGATCAAATGCAAACGCTTTTGGAAATGATTAATGTTTCGTTGAAAATCTGACTTGCAACTGCAAAAAGAAATCGCAAGTTATTGACACGTCTACAAAACCAATACCCTGTCGGGTGGCAAAACTGCTCGTGCCGCCGCGTTAACCACCATTTTTTTTTTTACCTATCCTAGTTGGCGGCTGACAAGGCAAGGTATTACACGTGCATTCACATGATGTATGTAGAAATTTTTTATAACTGAGTGAAAGCTAATTATACGATCAGCGATAAATGTAATTTTTCCATGAGTTTATATATATATATATATATATATATATATATATATATATATATAATTAAAGTTATATAGAAGTTATTAGGTAAATGATTTGATGAAAATTGTCGGTTAAACCTAAAAATCCAACAGTTATAGACATAAAATCTGCTAGAAATGATGATTTTGGTTAAATCTTTGAAACACTCTCTTTTATATTTCATTCTTATCAAATTTCCAGATTTATATCTGAAATGTAAAACCTACGATCTTTAACAAGCATGTAAAAATGGATTCAGTTTAAACCAGGGGTAGGGAACATTTTTGTACATGAATACCACATTGTACTTCATCATCCCTCATAGAGGTCGCATTCACGAAATGAATTTTTTACAATTCTACATTTTATATCTTACTCTCTTGTAAAAATTAATTGAAACAAAACGAATAATTCCGTTATTGTTTACCTTTTCGTATTTTTCCAATGAAACATGACCCAGTGCACATGTTAGTACTTCGTATGTGCATTCCAAGAAGTCATTCCTTGAAGATTGACTACAGATTCTCGATTGGATTCAAATCAGGAGGGTTTCCGGGCCAATCTCTTGTACTTTGATTTGCTCACTGGTAATGCATGACAGTGTGTTCGTGCAGCGTTACAATTTTCATACGCCTCCTTGGAGTAACGTTTATTGCTGAGAATGGCCGTAGGACAACTAACCGAGAATCAAGACAATAAGGTCGAGGCGTGATAAAAAAATCTGATGCAATCACGGATGACGTAATATTTTTAAGGCCAAAAATGTCATTATACATCCCGAAAATAAATTCATATTACTGCACGCCTCTGCAAATGACTTAATCACAGGAAAAAATAGAAACCGATTACGCCCCATTGGGTCTAAAACTGAGCGTATGGTGAAAGAAAGAAAATTAAGCGGTTATTTCAATTAATTTGCATAAGGGTGTATGTAAATAATGCATGAAATAGAATTTAATAAATATATGATCTAATAAAAAACACATTATAAAACGGAAAAATAAGATGATCAAACAAATACATTATTCACCTTTTAGACAAATTAATGACTTCTTTTGAGCTAGCATTTTGATATCAGGGTCGAACATGGCGTTTTTTTTTTTTGTTTTAATTGGTCTTTCAATTCATCTGTCAAAGAATTTTTGATTTTTGTCAAGTACGAGAATGTGGATTCCCAACTCTATGTTCAAGAAAAATATGACATAAATCGGAGTTCCTGTTCACGAAGGCGAGGATATTCTCCCAGCCTTTTCCAGTTTAATCCAGGAGGATATATGAATTGTAACTTTAAATTGAACATTAAGAATTTTGCAACGAATACACCAAAAATGGTGGAAAATGTACCGACTGACAATCGGAGAATCTTTTTGGAAAAAACTTGAATATTCATTTAGAACACGCTTTTGAATGACAAATATATCTTTTATTAAAGTGTAATTTTAATGTAACAAAAATTTCAGCTTATTTGAAATAATCTATTTAAGTATAATATAGCTGGGGACCTACAACTTCATATTTGAAATGATTTCAGAAACATTGAAATAGATGCCTTCCAGAAATTAAACAGAGTTCTTAATGAACGGGCGTATTTTCTTAGAAACAGGGAAAAGACATTTGATCTGCTTATTATATCAATTTTCCTATATATCTGCGAATGCTCGACATTATCCTCACCGATGAGGAAGAAATTTGAAGCATCAGTTATGTAGTTCAACAGAGGTTATGCTGAGAAAATCATGGATCGTATTTTTAAGTTTTAAGGAAACTAGAATCAAAAGGGACACTTTTATTTCGTATCAGAAAGAGACAGTTGAAATGTCGGCGACACATATAAGGAAAAAAGGCTTGGAAAATTGACACTCACAAGATATGGTGAAGGCAAGAAGAGCAGTTAGAATCAGTGAATAAATGGACGTCATTTCGGAGAGTGGGAAAATGCTAAACATGTAAACATTCCTCAGAGATACAGTGGAGTTTGTAGAGAGCCATGACCGGCCATGTTCGGAACAGCAAAAACACAGAAGATTTTCACAAAGAATAACGTTCTGTGTCTATAGTTCTGAGATTATTTATTGTAATTGTTTACAGTATTTAAAGTGTTCAGATTGTTGTCCTCATCTTTATTGTCATATTCACGACGTTTCGGCAGTTGTACGCTCCGGCCTTCTTCAGATGATATACTTTGGAATTTCGAACTGAACCCTTTATTTAGTCCGAAGGGGCAGATTCTAGATTGCTGCACGTGCCATATTGAAATTTTTAAATTAAAAGTGTCACATATTTTCGATATATATTATATTTAAGTTCGAACAGCACAAGACCAAATGGATTCTAACATTTTTCTCTGAATGGACAGAATCCTGTTGTCATTCCATCTCGATATAAACGACAATTCCTGCATATATGCATCTATGCTGGAATGGAGACGATGGCCTTGCAGGGAACAACCAGTGCATAATGCTAGTTGAACTGTTCATTGACTCTGTACAGCTGTAACTCGATCGAGCCAGTTTTCCTATAACGTGATTACAGTATCAAATCATGAAGAAGAGATGCGGACTCCGCCCCAGAGGCCAAAACAGAACAATGTATAAAAGTAATGATAGGAAATATTGTTAGATCAGTACTGAAAAGCCTCCGAACAGGACACAATTAGTATAAAGGCTTTCATGATCTTCGGCTTCTTCTGGTAGAATTGGCAATTATTGGCGTGAGGAAGACACCAGACAGCAATGATGGAATAAAAACTAATTAGCCAATCTCTTTTTTATAACTAGAATAATATGTATATATATATATATCATTGAATACGACAGACAAGGTGCTTTGATTTAGTTCTTTATACAGTGCGATCTAATAATTCTTTTTTTCTTTTCAGATGATAAATTATGTAAAAACTGTCCAAATGTTCTTTTAATACGAGGGCTTTCGGCTATACATTTTGCTATTTTCAAGGATGAAGTATTTTAACTGTTAAATAAGAAAGCGCTCGGATTAAAAAAATAATTCGGACAGTTTTTTTTATAGAATTTATCATCTGAAAAGAAAAAAAAATTAAATCACATGAGAAATTGTATAAAAAACTAAATCAAAGCACCTTTTCTGTCGTATTCAATGAAATGTCCATGAATGAAGAATTGCTGCCTAAATACACACACACACACACACACACACACACACACACACACACACACACACACACACACACACACACACACACACAAAAAAAAAATTTGGTTTTCTGGAGTCATTTTTTTCCATTTTATAAAAAAACTGGAAATCTCAATTTGAAGTTCTTTTAAATATTAATTATCATTTTTTCAAAACTTATTTTAAGAAAATCAGAAGTTATAATGTTTGTTTAAAATAGTTTGAACCAAGCTTAACTTAGCTTCTCCGGCGAAAAATTGTAATTTGAAAATAAAACAAAGCAGGTCATAAACTTTCGCGTCACTTGACATGTGATGAATGACATATTGACGGATTCCGTGAGGATAATTTGTTCTATGGAAGGAGAAAAGTGAAATAATTTGCATTTAAGTGAACAAATTATTCACCTCGTTATTTTTAAGGCAAACATTCAGTGCTCTAATATTTTTTGTACTTAGCTTTCATCTTTACATTTAGGATGCTTTATGGAAAATATATTATAAAGAAATTAAAATAAGACTGTTAAGAGTGAGATTAAATTTCATATTTCATAAGAAAGGTATCTAATTAATTTACAGGTAACTTTCTTATGAAATTTTATCAAAAGTGTACATAAAGTACTATAATTTTATGTACATTTATTACATTTTATTGTGTTATTTGTATTTCCATTAATTTTATTATTAACTTTGATATTTCATTTATGGAAAAATGTCATAACTGAGATTAATATAAAAATAAGATCGTATAAATTTCATCAGATGATACTGATACTTATAGGTACCCTTCTCAGTTGAAATTGAAAAATCAAATTAACTTCTCCATACGTGTTTCGCAAAAGTAAAAGCCTTAACAGCGGAGAACAATGCTTAACTCAAATAATGTAACGTAATTGTATTCTGGTTGGTCTTCCGTACTTTATAATTACAGCCCAATTATAAACACAAAATTACATTTCTTAATTACTGCGAGTCTTCTGATTAGTCAAAACGATACAATTTACAATGTGGTAAAAAAGGACATTTACGAAACTGGATGCGGCTTTTAACTAATTTTATAATATTTTAAAAAATTAAATGTAAAAATCTATTATAATTAAGAAATAACAAATAATTGTAATAAAAATTCATTTTTCATCGAAAAAAAATTTTGCTTTCAGAAAATATTTTCCATATTCATAAAAACAACTAAAAGCAAATAAAAGCATTTGAAATGAAATATCTTTGTTTTATTGAGTTTTGTATGTTACAATTCAGAGCTGATTTTCAGGTAGGGGGTCCAATTAAAAACAGTAAAAGACATGTTTGCATTCCTCAAAGCCTTGTGCTTTTAACTAGTGTAATCATCAAACTAGACTCGATAAAATTTCTAGCGTTTTCATAAACTTAGTTATGGGGGGTAATAAATATAAAAAAATATTTCTGCCAAAATAACTGACTTTAATTTAAAAATATCATATTTATAATAATTTCGTTCATCTGTGAATAGCTCCTGCAAGTTTCATTAACATCCGACAATTATTTATATTTTTGCAAGATTTTCTAAATTAATGTGTGTCATTCCAAAAAAAAAAAAAAAACTAGTAAAAATGTTATTTACTAGTTCCGCTGATACAAAGAGAAACAAGGTTTTTTTTTTAATCAAAATTTAGAATGTTCTAAAAAGAAGGAAAAATTGTGAAAAATATTAAAAAAAAATTTGGTCTTTCCTCTTAATAATAAGCTTCCCATACTCTTAAGTATGGGAAGCTGTTGGTATAAACCAATGGCTTCTGTTATCAATTATAGGCATTTAAGAATATTTGTGGAGATTTCGTAGTTTATTTTCTTCAGGTTAGGTTTTAACTGTTTTATGTATATAGCTTCAAAAATTTTTAGTTTTTGTTTATTCTTTTTATGTTTAAGTATAGTTGTGTTTTCAACAAGGATTTTCCGGAATTGTGTACGCGGCCAGGGATGTTGTTTTAAATACCTAAAAATGAGTTATCATTCAAATTTAGAGTCAAACGTCGTGAAAGCGAGTTTGTGGCGTGACTAACATAAATATTATTTAATCTATTGGAGATACAATCTGCCAAAGGGCACTTCAATTTGTAAACTATGTTGTTTTTTGCACATCGCTAACGTATATGTATATGTATATGACTAGTGACTTTGTGCTAGTCAAACCGTCGGCGGCTTCTGACTAGTTCCATCTATCCGATTCTACTCACAAGACTTGGGTGAACTCGTTCTATGATTTCCAGGCACTTTCAAAAGATGTGGAGAGGCGTGTGTGTGTGTGTGCGTGCGTGCGTGCGTGCGTGCGTGCGTGCGTGCGTGCGTGCGTGCGTGTGTATGTGCGTGCGAGCGCGCGTGCGCGTGTGTGTGTGTGTGTGTGAAGGAATTTAAAGACGATGCATTCCTGAAGTATCAGGTGTGTTCCAATAATGGCAACTGAATACAGGGCAACTTTTAAGATTCAAGAGAGTCATAGTTGGGTCTCGAGTGGCGACCTAATCTCTGGGAGACTTTCTGGTGTGTCACACTTGAGTGGTTTGGACTGAGCAGTAAATGAGTTCTAGAAACAATTTCGTCGCTCTCAGAAGAGGTTTCAGATTGATAGGGAAAAGGTGAAGAGAAAAGAATGAAGAAAATGAGAATTAAGATGCAAAGAAAGAAAGAAAGACAGAAAAAAAAGAAATGAAGGAAATGAATAAAGAATGAATGAAAGAAAGAAAGAAAGAGAGATAGATAGATAGATAGATAGAAAGAAAGAAAGAAAGAAAATGAAGAAAAAAGGACACAAAGAAGGACGTAAAACAGAAAGAAAGAAATGTTAAATAAATAAAAAATATTTAAATATAAATAAGAAAGAAAATGAATAAAGAAAGAAAGAACATGAAGAAATAAAGAAAGAACAAATAAAGAAAAGGAAGAAGGAAAGAAAGAAAGAAAAGAAAAAAAGAAAAGAAAGAAGAAAGAAAAGAAAAACAAAGAAAAGAAATAAAGAAATAAAGAAAGAAAGAAATGAAGTAAAGGGAGAGAGAAAGAGAAGAAAGAAAGCAAACAAAAGAGAAAATGAAGAAAAAAAGAAGTAAGGAAAGAAAGAAAGGAACGTTAAATGAAATCAGAGCGGAATATTTAAATATAAATAACAAAGACAATGAATAAATAAAGAAAGAAAATGAAGAAAGAAAGAAAGAAAGAAAGAACGAAAGAAAGAAAAAAGAAAGAAAGAAAGAAAGAAAGAAAATGAATAAATAAAGAAACGTTAAATAAAATCAGAGGCGATATTTAAATATAAATAACAAAGACAATGATAAATAAATAAAGAAAATGAGAAAAGAAAGAAAGAAAGAAAGAAAGAAAGAAAGAAAGAAATGAATAAATAAAGAAAGAAACGTTAAATAAAATAAGAGGGAATATTTAAATATAAATAACAAAAAAGGGTAAAAAGCCAGAAGAATATCTTAACAGATAAAGAGGAAAAACAATCTGTGGAAAAAAAAGAAAGACTGAAAGGCAAAGAAAGAAAAAAAGAAAGAAAGAAAATGACGAAAGAAAGAAAGAGAAATAAAGAAACAAAATCAGCAAAGTGTCGCAAGAAACAAAAATACAACAAAGATAAAATGAAACAATTAAAATGAAGCAAAAATAAATGACATAAAACTGAAAATTATCAAGTGATAAAAAGGAAGAAAAAGAAATAAGTATTCTTAAAGACTTAGGTAAAGAAATATAGAGAAGGAACCTAAAGTCCGAAGTCAAAATCTGGGAAGATAATCTGCGACAAGAGAGAGAGAGAGAGAGAGAGGGGGGGCATTTGTCCTATGCTGAAGATCTCTCAATTTTCCAAATACTAATCTCAGTGTAAAGTCGATATTCAGTATATATGTGGCCATATTCACAAAAGCACGTGAAATTCCTCGGACTCATATTACACTTCAGATAGGGAAATAATCTGAGATAGCATTTTACTCAACATGTCCCCAACATAAGATTTGATTTAAGGCCCTGAAACAGCTTCTTTCTGTGGATTCTTTTTTTTTTTCTCCTTGAGAATAATAGCATGAACAGTTAAAATGTACATTGTAGAATTTAGGGCGAAAAGGAATTCAAAATAAATGGTAAAAAGAAGGAAAAAATAGAAAGACGAGAGAGTGGGGAACTAAAGAAGAATAAAAGAAAACTTATTGCAAGGGAGAGATGACAGGGACAAAAAATGGAGCAATTAAAATGACAGAAACGAAGGAGATATTTGGCATGGAACTGGCAAAAAAAAAATGAAAATGTCGAGAATACAAATGATGAAGAAGAAGACTTGAAACTTTGGCTGCCATTAAAAGCAGATAAGAAAAAAGGCCGAAATGTTGATGCTGAAAAATAGCGATTTAAGAAATGCGAGGTAGAAAGGAAAGAAAAGAAAAGCTTCTTGTAGAGCTGAAGGCAAACGATACTAACCTGCACATGATTGGAGCTTTAACTTGGATCAGGGACAAACGGCAGGGAAAACGAAGATCAATGAGCAGTTTTCCTTTTGCTTAATTTGATGTTTTTTTTTGTCCTTTTTTTTTTTGATTCTTTCTGAAATAAAACGACTCCACTTGATGAGATGTCAAGCACGCTTTCTTCCGCAGTGCCGCCCAAATTTCGTTTGCAGCCAAAAGAGAGAAATAAACAAACAAATGTTAAATAGAAAAAAAAAAAATCAGATTGTAGGAAAAGGCAGGATGTTTTATTTCAGTCCTTAAAGATGCGCATATCAATGGCTTGTCGTTGAAGATCTTGATCTACTGAAAGAAGAGAGAGAAGAAAAAGGATTTTAAGCCTCGACTGAACATACAGAAAAGTTTATGGGGTAAAATTAAGAAACATCTGCCTATTTAACCCATTCATGAGTATGGAATATTTTGTTTCTGGCTAAGACCTCAACTCTCGGGATATACAAAGGGGTTCAATAAATATGCAGACTGACACGTCGTTATTTGCTGGATTTTGATGGCAAAATGTCCACCGTTCGATAAATGTGACCAATATTTGACAGTGCATGAAATGTTTTTACTAAGAAGGAGATTATGTTGAAAGATAAACGTTTCTCACGCAATATTGGTTATGGCTATTTGGATTTACAACTGATTCCATTTTACAAATATTACAAACGCTAGATATGATTCTACATTTATATGACAAGTGTTTTTCAGGACGTAGGCGATCAAAGTTCTTTACAGTTACTTGTTTTTCATGGTTCAGTTCAAAGTTCCTTATAGACTACGCGGATTGACATACGTTTGATGAATGCCGGAGGACACAACAGCTGAAAAGCTGTGATAAAACGATCAAACAGGAGGAAATTAGTCTAAATAGTGCAAACAGGTTTAAGTGCAAATAGTACAAATAATAACTCATCCTAGAAATTTAAACAGAATTTACATGACTTTTGCTGTTCTAAGTATTTTTCTCTCTTCAGTCCTTCTTCATTTCTGATCTACTACTCATTCTTGCTTTCACCATGTCTTGAGAATGTTAGATTATCCAAGCATTCGTTTCTCACTAGGTGCCACCGAAATTTCAGCTGTCGCTTTCTGATTGACAGTATTAATTTTCCTTGTGTCCCTATTCTTGTTAAACCTTATCCGGGACTCACACGTTCTCTTAATTTTATTTCAACTGCTGGCTTACTTCTTCGTGAGGAAATTGTCTAATATCCACTGACAAATAGTGAAGTGGATATTACAAAGCATTTCAGAAATATTTTATTTGCTTTTAACGATATTATTTCTATATTATTTTAATATTTGGACGACATAGTAAAATAATGATAACTTAGTTTAACAGCGGAATATTCCAAGGAAACTGTCTTTAACAGCGTTTTTATTACCTCACTGCAATTATACTAAATATAGCAAGTCATGTGTATCATCTAGTTAATAAGATTATTAATCAAACTTTTTGCCAAAAATGATAATGAACTAGAGGTAATATTTCTCTGTAGGATCTTTAAGACAACAGCTAACGTCATGTCACATTAAATAGAACAGTGAGTAGTTAGACAGTTGTGTTCGTCTTGTCTGGTTTTCGAACGTTGAGGGCGCCTCCTCGATTGAGAAAAAACACTGGGGTTGTATAGCTCTCCAAATCCAGACCCACGCTGATAAATGGCTAATACCTGACCAGTATCGTTCAAATACAAATAGCCAGCGCCACCTACTCTAAGTAGAAGATCTTTCAACAGCCCATTTTGGAAGAGGACGCAACTCTTGGTGCTTTACAGCACCACATACAACCCAGTCTGAGTCTTTTATCAGGCTGACACGATTATATGTTACAACAATATACAATGAACTAAAGTTACTTAATTCGTCACAGAAGATAAAATCACTTCTCAAATATAAGTCTCTGAAAATCTAGTTTACAAACACGCATAAAAGCATCACAAAACAATTTTATTCATCCTTCTAGCAAACATTCCATTTTTTTTGTTCAGGCAAAGAAATATATTGATAATTGTTCATCATTTGTATGTATATATATATATATATATATATATATATATATATATATATATATATATATATGTGTGTGTGTGTGTGTGTGTGTGTGTGTGTGTGCGTGTGTGTGTATATAAATATATATAAAATCTTAATCTCTTTATTGAAATGTGAGTATTATACCCATTTTGTCTGCTAAAACTGGCGCTTGGTGGCGGTGTTTACAGGCACAAAATGTCCGGGACAATAAACCTACGTCTTTGCTTTGCGCTCCGGAAAGTGTAAGAGAAAGTAATAGGACTTTCCCGCCACTGTGGCAGCCATCTTTTTAATTTCAGTTAGCCACTTGGCGCATCAAACACTCGCAAGCACGCACACCACGCACGCACGGACGGACATAAACGCGAAATATTTTTCGAACATCAAGCCTATAATGTTCCGTTTTCGCTTTTCACCTACCTGTGAGCACATAAATATATTTTTCTCTTCTTGTATAATTTCTTTTTATATAAAAATATTCATGAAAATTTGCTACGCATATTGAAATTTATTCGTTTGGAAAATGTTGAATTTAGTTTCTTCGAAAGTTCTCGATATCAGCTTTGTCCATTACAAGTTGTTTCGTTCAATAAAATGTCAGCAAAATAACACCTCAACATTATCAGTATTGGTTTTTGCCAAGACAAGCTTTAAAAGAGATTCCCAACCTCCCCAGTTTATTTTTGGTCCGATCTTTTTTCATCGCGACTGTGTCAACATTTTCTTTCCCCATGGCCACATTTATTTTATCCTTCCTTCTCCATTAGCGAGAAAGCTATTTGATTTTTTTCTAAAGACAGAATACAGCGGCTTCTCTTCATTCTTTTAAAAGTTGGACGGATCCAAATAACATCAGTGATCTTTTTATTTTGTGAATTTGTTTTGATATTTTAGTTTGTTTTTACGGTTCATTCCTCCCCACCATCTTCATTACGTATCATTGACAGATTTTTATATATAGAAGTTTATAATCGTTAATTTTTATGTCATAGGTTGTTTTATAAGTCTTCTGTGAGTATGGAGTATTGTGGTATCTGGAGGATTAAGTGATGAGATAAGTTCTTTTGGTGGATGAGCAAATTGTATCGAGTGAATGGGTTGTGAATTTGATGAAATAGGTAAAAGATAGCAAATGATGACCAGCCTCAGACCTTCACCCCACCAACCATTTTCGGCCTTATACAGCAATTTTATTTTATATACAATAAATCTTGACAACCTTTTAAAAAGAGAAACATTTATATAAACAAGGGCTGTACAAGTTGATCATAAAACCGTGATTCTTGAACCGGATCAGAAAGTAGTATACAATAAAATTAATGAAGTTTCCGACATCATCGTTGATGCTCATCTCTCAGTTATTTGCCTTACGTGATACACACTTAGGCGATCATGTATCTTTCGATACATGACTGACGAGGCAAATAGATTTCCCGCAGTAGGTTGCCATTTCTTTCTGTGGTAAACCAGTTGCCATCCAAGGCTACAGAACATGGTCTGTCTTGCTATTTACCCATAGCTTGTGAGAGAAGAAGGATAATATCCCGTAAGTGAATGTAATGGATTTGACTGAAATTCGAACTCGGCTCTCCGATTCCTCAATCCGAGCCGCTATAAATTACTCCACCATACCTCCTCCCGGAATGCTCATAGTTGATGCTAACGCACAGGAATGGCATTTATTGTGACTTCTCGCGCTAACGTTTTCCACTGATATAAAGTGGAGAGATAAAACTGAATCAAATGCGAGGTTTGTTGTTAGAAAAGTGACGTCATAAACGATTTTTTAACGACAGAATCTATCTTACATATTTAAATGTCTACCATTCGTTCATGTATTGAATTTTGTGGTCACATCGGATCTGCGATGTATTAGAGATTTGTGATGACATACAAAGAAGAATCTGCAAAGTTATTGGTCCTAACCTGGCATCTCGACTTTAGTCACTTCACCACCTCCTCTACATTTTCTATATGCCAATGATATTTATTCTGGTGAGTTTTCTCTCATTGGTACACAAACTTTATGAATTTAGGCGTAGAACTAGATTGCCGGCAATATCTCGTCATTTTACAGTCGAAATAACTAAATGTAACCGTAAGTTCTATGTTAACAGTTTCTTCTATGGCACTTCTCACTTGTGTAACTCTCTTCCGGCTTCTTGCTTCTCAGTCAACCTTGATCTTCAATCGTTACCTTCTGTCTACTTAATTCCACTTCTTTTATTCTTCTCTCTCCTTAATATTGTTTTCTTTTCTAATATTCTTATTGTCTTGGTTGGGGTGACATGTTTGAAAAACAAGCATCCAGCACTCAAGGAAACATCACTAAAGAATGTATTTACACAAGTGTGGCTTAACGCCTCATCACGTTGAAACACTGATTCCCTTTACGATCACCGAAGTTAAGCAACGTCGATACTGATTAGTACATAGATGGGTGACCACTGGGGATTACCAGCTGCTTAGATAATTACCAGCTTGTAATGGATAATGGCTGGGAATTGTTAAACGGGGAGCTGAATACCAATTCCTTTTGGCTTATATTCATTTACGCGCAAATATCCTTGGGAATCCAGATCTTCTGTACCCAGCTATGGGTTAATTAGTAAATCTCGTATCGCTGTAACTTTTATTATCTAAAAAAAAAAAAAAAAATTAAACCATAGAGGTAATAACGATAAACAAAACTGATCTAAATGCACAAAATATATTTGAAAATATACTATTTATATTATTCAGACTATTGTCCTCATCTTTGTCGCCATATTTATTACAACATTTCGACAGTTGTACGCACCGGCCTTCTTCAGTTGGTTGGGATGTCAAACTGAATCCTTTATTTTGCTCACTGGGGTAGACTGTTCTAGTTCCACGTGCCATGTCTAATGGATGTCAGTTATGAGTTATCTCATGTTAAGTTCCCTCTGAAAGTTCTGCACTGCCTTGACCGGGTATTGACCTGAGACTCTTTGGGTCCTGTCACTGGATCTCAAGGGCACACGGCACAGTGGATAAAGGCGTTAGTTAGATCCACCCATTTACTCAAACTCGTAAGGTAGGTTATATGTTGTTTTCCGCTGTTCTTTTTATATTCAGTCTGTTCTGTGAGTATCAAATTTTCCAAATCCTCTTTCCTCACCTTTATATACCCTAATAGTTTCAACTGTCTCATTCTGATATTAAGTATAAGTGTCATTTTGTTTCCATTTTCTCTAGAACTTCGCAGATGATCACATTTTCGCACTATGGAATTCGGACTATCCTTCTGTAGAACGATATTTCTGTTGCTTCAATTCTCTCCTTCCCCTGTGAGAAGATTGTAAAGCATATAGGAGGAATATACTCTTTTCCATGGTAAATATTTTGAGAACTTTATTCATTAGATCTACCAATTCAGACCTTCACAGTTAAGTGACATTCCATTCGTATCCCACGAGTAAGAAATAAGTTTCATTTGAATAGCTTCTTCTAAATAACTGCTACTTGAAAAAAACAAAAACAAAAAAAACAAAAAAAAACGAGACTATAATCCCCGATCGCTATTATTTTAAATCATAAATATCTTAATCCAGTGTGTCTCAAACTTTTTAAGCAATGACACACCTAGGAGTAAAAGAAAATATCACAGACCATTTAGGAAAACTTTTCAAGGGAGTACATTTATATTTGAACAAAGAACGTTGAATACAATTATATGAAAAAAAGGGTTAATATTCATTTATCCAAATAAAGGAACATTTTAAAAAGTTAAAAAACAAAGTATTTAAAAAAAACATGGTGAAAAGAATTATTTGAAATAAAAGTTTAATACTTATTCATTTATTCAATTAAATGCTGTACCATTACTACTTACACACACACACACACACACACACACACACATATATATATATATATATATATATATATATATATATATATATATATGTACAGGGTGTCCATAAATTTCGTGTGGGATTTAAGAAATGTATAACTTTATTTGTATGTGCGATAGAAATAATCTGTAAAAAATGTTATAAATTTTAATGTACCTAGTTTTAAGTATAGCTAAAATAACTAATGTGATTTCAGGCATTACTGTAAATCAGTTGGCAAATGTTTTCCGTGAACTGCAGAATCGTATTACCCTTTGTATTGCTAATGATGGAGTACATGTGGAAACTTAAATAAAATTTCAATAAAATCTTAAAAAATATAGATTTACTTTATTCTAATCCTTTTTACAAATTATTTCTATCGCAAATACAAATAAAGTTATAACTTTTTTAAAGTGAACACGAACTTTATGGACACCCTGTATATATAGGCACATAATTACACACACATCAATGTTGTATTAGGAACACGCACAAACACAGGTACACACACACAGACACACACACACACATATATATATATATATATATATATATATATATATATATATATATATATATATATACTCGACTCTCCCGTCGAATTCGACGTATGAGGGTCAAGCAGATCAGTTCCCAGGAAACCTACAGCCCGACAACAACACATGAGATTTGATTATAGTGGTGAAGGTTTCGTGCAGGACCATCCACACTTTTTGAAGGGCCGAATACAGAGACCCGGTGCACTAAGTGCCACAAGGTCCCCAAACGACCCACCGCCCGCAGGTTTACTTCTCCCAGACTAGTTGCCATCCAAGGCTATAGAATCCAGTCTGTCCTGCTATTTACCCATAGCTGAAGAGAGAAGACGAAGAGGATTCACACCTTTCCCAAGGTATTAGCACGTAAGTGAATGTAATGGATTCAACTGGAATTCGAACTCGGCTCTCTGATTCCTCAGACCAAGCCACTATCCATTACTCCACTATAGATATAGTAAAATTTCCAGGATAGCATATCCAGCAAGATCTAAGATGTTTTTCCTATTATCTTTCTTGTAACACACACACACACACACACATATATATATATATATATATATATATATATATATATATATATATATATATATATATATATATATATATATATATATATATATATATATATATATGACAATTTTTCGTGGCCTGCCGGTTCAGAATCACTGTCTTAACCTCTTCATTTCCTGGGTCAATCGTTACTTTTCCTGCATATTCTCATGATATTACCTCCTCTTTTTACCTTCATAAAACGACCTCATTCAGTAAGCCATTACCTTAAGTGGCTCGTTGTCCTTGTATTGGGCCAATAAAAAAGCTTTTCCACTAAAATAAGTTTCAATCAGCCGATAAAAATTATAACAAATAAATAAAAAGAATGTTGAAAGATAATTTTAGTCAAGGGCTCTAGAAGGAAAACAAGAAAAAAAAATATTCCGCGAAATGTGAAAATCGAACTCACTATTTTTTAACTGCTACTAACTTGCAAACTACTACCTTCCAATTCAAACATTCATATCCCCCTTCCTCTCCATTTACCCCGTAAAGATATTTGCTTCTATATCGTTATACTGAAGTGTCTTATAATTGGGTACACTTTGAATAAGTTCACCTCGAATAATCTCACTCGAGCTTCTTAGCTCTAGGCCATATTTTCGTCATACGTCTCTGTACTCAATGATGACAATTGTTGACATGAGATCTGCCCAAATATATATCTAGTTTTGAACAACATAAACCAGGTCAATAACCTAAATTTCCGACGAAAACAAATTATGTCCTGTCAAAAATTAAGAGTCACATTTAAAAATTTAATCAGAGCTAATTCTGTTCTAGGTAAGACTACAAAATCCATCCTACAGCAAGACCTCTGATCAGGAGGCGTTGAGGAGAGTGGAGCAACCTCTTAATTGTTGGTGTTCCCAGGTCTCAGGGCGTCAGCGCGTGTTAGGGCTCCAGTTATGGGAAAATAATTAAATCCCAAACTGTGGTCAAAATACTATGAAAGTGTAAAAATAGGTATTAATTACTACCAATACATATTTGGAAAAAACATTACCAGCAATAAAAAAACAAACTTTTCGGCATTAAATAACCCATGTTTATAAATATTAACAATAAGATGGAATCTTGTATTCGACACATGACTTTGATTAGTGTATATAGGTTTGGATTGGTTTGGTTTATTTTGTTTCACAGCATATCAACCTCAATGAGTTATTTAATGCCGACAACATTTTTAGGATAGATTCGTATGAATAGAATATGTATTCGTTGGTTTAGATTGATTTGGTTTATTTTGTTTTATGGCATATCAACCTCAATGGGTTATTTAATGCCGACAACATTTTTGGGATAGATTCGTATGAATAGAATATGTATTCTTTGGTTTAGATTGGTTTGGTTTATTTTGTTTTACGGCATATCAACCTCAATGGGTTATTTAATGCCGACAACATTTTTAGGGTTGATTCGTATGAATAGAATATGTATTCGTTTCTTTAGATTGGTTTGGTTTATTTTGTTTTACGGCGTATCAACTTCAATGGGTTATTTAATACTGACAAAAATTTTTATTGCTGGTAATATTTTGTTTTGTCAAAAATCGTTTTCTGGGAAAAATATTTCCTTCAAAATTGTATTGCTAGTAATAATATTTTCGAAGAAGTATTGCTGGTAATAGTTAACTATTTGCCCGTAGCTTGGACCCTAACAGTTGCTACCACCCCGGGTCAGGGTGGGCCTGGGAACAGCAGCAATTAAGAGGTTGTTCCACGCTCCTCAAAACATCTTGATCAGAGGCCTTGCTGCTGGATGTAGTTTAATCTCTTGCCCAGGACGCGAATGTAGTTTAACGTCTTACCCAGGACGAGTGTATATTGTTATAACTGTTTCATTTTATAATTAAGTATTTTTGTTAATATCTTATTGTGCTTAATACAATTTATAGCAACAACAAGTCTTCCGTCTGTCATATATTATTAGAGTATATTGCTATAATTCTTCTATTTGATTATTATTATTATTTTAATTTCTCATTTTTCCTAAATTATAAACTAAGCATTAACATCAGTATAAGAAAAATAACAATTTATAATTATTATAGTAGTATAGGCACCTCCACTTAATTTTCAATACTTAAGTTTTAAAATTAAATTTATAAATGAAAAAGCATTCTTGAAGATTTCATTGGTGATTTACTTTCTCCAAAGAGTCCTGTTTTTAACTAATAGAAAAAAATTCCCCACTTAAAAATTTAATTTCTCGAAATTTTAATTATGTAAGTGGGTTGTAACATATGTAAAAAAAAAGTACCAAGATTTTCTAAAAATAAGAATTTCAGAAATAATTGCATTCATTTCTGAATATGTCCTGAAAGTTTCATTAAAATCCGACGATTATTTGAATTTCGTAAAAATTTCCAAATTAATGTGTGCTTTCCTCCGAAAAAGCGCAAAATAAAACAAACATTTTTTCTCTAATTCGCCGTTTTCGTTAAAAAATAAAACAAAAAGAAACAAGATTTTAACCAAAATTTCGATCATGCTAGAAAGGAGTAAAAAATTTCCAAAAAATAATCAAAAAATATTTGGTCTTTCCTCTTAATAATAACATAAACATTTTGATGACAAAACTTTGTTTTTTTTTTGAGTTTGGGTCGTTTTTTCATCATGTTATGCTGTTTTTTACGCGACCTAATGGATGTACCTACAGTAGTATCTGCCGTTTCAGAAATCCTTTGGAAAATATCCACCACAAATAAGGGGAAACTTCCTTACTTGTTTATTTCTTAAGATTTTAGTGTGCCAAGTTGACGCCTTAGCGATTTATCAATTTTGTAGCGACTTACAATCGTGCTAAGTAAAGAAATGATGCTGTAGAAGAACAAAGAATATTTGTTTACATTGAGTTGTTGCTACATTTTCTTTAAGAACGATTTGATTAATCTTTTCTTTTCTTTTTTCAGGAGTCACCCATAAATATGAAAGACAGTATTTTGGAAACTAGACATTTTCAATATAATAAGTAGTTGTTTTTATTATATAACTTTCTTAATGCTGGGTCGTTTTTTCGTTCTAATTTAATATATACGTAGTTTGAAACGAACTTTTAAAGAATATAATACAATTCAGGATCAAATCTGTAGAATTAGATGCACCGAGAGAAATGATTTCATAAAATGGAGCTAACGACAAGGGTTGGAGGATTCCTCCGATGGAATCGCCGGACACATCTCCGTTAGCAAGCCGAGCCCTCAAATTTAAGAACATCGGGTTTGGGCTTACCAGAAGAGGGATAGGGGCCCGCCAGGTCTAATTTGCCCTGTCGTTCCTGAGTGAATATTACCGAAATATGTAGCGGGAGTTCAGCGACCCTAAGATCGCACACGGTCATAGGATTGATTGATTTATTGATGATGATGATGATGATGATGATTTTTAAAACGTTCGTTCTCTAATATTACATGCTACTGTGTGTCACGTCTCGGTAACTTACTCATGAGTCTGTTTCAACTTGAGCACTGGCTTGTTAGTTTGATTATTAAGAAATCTTAATCGAATGCAACGTTTTGGAAATGAGATTTGTAATTTTATGTTTCCATTACGCTTTTGATTAAAATTCACTGTTTCAAATTTGTCTCTGGAGAAGAAGTATTCAGATTTGGAAAACTGCAAATGACAAGTACAAAGTGGCTCATTTCAACAGCGTCATTCTGTTTATAGTTTCCAGTATAGCTTTTTTTAAAGATGCTATAACTGCCAGCATGTAAAATCCTTGTGAACATTATTAAATAAATCTTCACATCTGGCAGAAGTTTATTACCATTTCGATCCAACTTTCTATGGCCCCAGGAACTTTCTGCATTATTCACAGACATACGCAACAAAAATTGAAACCATTAGACATAATCTGTTCTTAAATGTTGCGTTGCATGTTGTCACTGGTTTCTGGTGATCTTTCGGTAGTTGTTTAAGCCCAGCAATGCATTACAGCCTGAATTAACGAAAGACCACTTCATAGCTTTATTTTTCTTCGCGTTATTTCCGTGTGAAGATAGAGTAGTATATTTAGCTACACCGCACGAGGGTTGCATGTGGCACTAGGCTGGTTTAACCTGGGTTCTCTGAGCCTGTAGACTCGGCCAAAAATAGTCCCTTTTGAACCCGCATAAACGGGTTCAGGGGCAGTCTACCTCCTCGAATGAGACTCTGCCCTTCGGCGGAACCTCGTCCGGGTTCCTCTCTGCCCGAAGGCAGAGAATTCGACTGTTTAGCCGAAAAGATTTCGGGTAGACATGAAGATAGAGTAACATCATTTCTTTGAGGAAAAGATATAAAGAGAACCAACCTCAACAGGTTAATCAGCGACTTGATATCACCATGCCGGGTAAACGGCAGGTCGGAAAGGACACATAGCTCAGGGGATAAAAGGGTTGGTTTAGATCCAGTGACTTCACCCAAAGAATTGGGTGTTCAATACCTGGCTACTGCAATGGTGAACAAAAACTTGAAGAGTTGAGTTAAAGGGAGATAACTGAGACATCTGGAAGAGGGATGGCACGTAGAACTAGAACAATCTGCCTCGGTGGACCAAATAAAGGGTTCAGTCCCAAATTTCAATCATCTGAAGAGGGCCGGGACGTACAAAGGTTGAAACGTCGTGAATATGGCAACAAATATGAGGACAGCATTTCGAAAAATGTAAATAATAACCCCATTCAGTTCAGACCATTAGAGTTATGAAGAGTAGGGTTTGATATTTTGACGCAGCATATATTCAGGATGTGGAACAGTAAATAATTAACACTTCAAATACCTAGTTTATAGATTAGTTATAACAAACATAGTATAAGAGATAAAGAAATTGAACATAGAATATACTGTGCCAAGGGTAGTTTTTCCCAATACTGAAAATTACTAGAAACCAAATATTAATCCAAACACATCATATACTTGTCACATCGGAACTTTCAAATGGATTCTATGAATGACGCCAAACTCATTCAAAAATATCTAGACTGTTAGATCTATATAAAGGCATTCTCAGATAAATGGTTTAAAATGGTTTCGGGTGAATAAAGCCTGTAGGTGTTAGTGAGGACTATCGCTTTTCAAATTTCTGTCGCTACAAAATCACAAAGTAATGTGCCAAATAACCGAAATCTAAAACATTTGAGGACTTCCAACAGCGGCAATAACTAAAATGAATAGCACATGTAACTCGAATTGAAAATAAAGACATGATGCGCCACACTTTTTCAAGTATAGGTTAGGAAGAAATCCCCCATCAATACTGGAAAGATCAATAATGGTTAGCAGATTTGAGAAACCTTTTCCCTAAAAAAAGTGTTTTAATAGAAAGGTTTTTAAAACTTCAACCGAAAGGCGAAAAACAAAACATCTCTATTCATTTAAACTTTGATATGTAAACAAACTTTTGAGGCGACCTTGAACACAACTAAGTAGTTGTTTTCAACAGCAGAAGAAGCTCTCTCAATATATACCGAAAGAAATATTATTTATATTAACACTATCATTGCCATACGCATTCTGTACATAAAAGTACGAAACAATATTGCATTGAATAGAATGCTGTAAGATATTTATTGGCTAGTTCAGGTATATGATCTTACAATTTTGCCGGTATGAATGTTCAGTACTCGGACATTTGACCGACGGACATTTAACCGAATGGATATTTAGCTGAAAATGTATGGCGTACTTACATGTATGTCACACTTTATCGTAATTTGCTACATATATTTAGATTTATTTACTGTTTAATTTATATTTTTTCGGGTTTTTGAGAGGCTTTTAAAAATCTATTCTGTATATATTATATTTTACTTTAAATATGATGATATGTATTTTGAGAAAAAGGAAAATGTTAAGCTTTTACGATATGAAAGATCATTCAATTTTGCTTTTAATAATCATTATCTTAAAGCGATGAACTTGCTTTTATATTAATGTTAAATACGAATTTAAATAATTAGGGGCTACTTTTTACGCAAATACACTCAAATATTTTTAAAATTACTAATCTCAATAAACAAATATTGAAATAAGAAAACTTTTAACTTTAAATTTAGATTTAGTAATGTAATCACTTGGAATTCAGTGATAATTATTAGTCCTACTCTACCTTATAATACTGCTAATTAAAATACTTATAGTATTGCTTGTTACTATTTTTACTTTCGGCAAATGTCTGTCGGCCAAACATCCGAGCACGGAAGGTTCGAAGAATATGATTGTAACGGTTGCCGCATACTATACTGGCAAGACATGTCAGACTCTGAAATTCTTTCGGATTCTAGAGGTTTTCAGGTTGTATACTATAGCTATTAGACACGCGTGCATTTTACAAGTAAACTGGTGCAACGAGATTAATAATGAAAAATGTGCGCTTCTCCAGATTTCTAACAAAGATACTACAGGTTGAATATCCTTTATTGGAAATTCCATAATCTGAAAACCTCCAGAATCCGAAAGTTTTTCAGATTCTGATATGACTTGCCATTAATGGAAATTTTGCGAAAAAAAAAATGGCTAAATGTGGAGATTATTACGTTGCAGCTTTACATATAAAATGCTGACTTTTTTCAATTTTCATTACATTTAACTGTAATCAGAATCCATGTTTCGTCTTAAAACAAACACTGAAGCTCTATGTATTGTAACATTTTAATCAATACACGACATCGTTTGTAGAAACTGACAGATAAACAAATTTTTCTTCTCGCACCTCATGTAGAAGTAGTTTTTAAAGTTGCATTTAAATATTTTTGGTAAATAGTGATCATGTGTTTTTCCGTACACGTACATAAAGTACAATATATTATTTTTACGTGAAATCCTAATTTCACAACTTAAAAATCAGTCTAAGAATTACATGACTAGCATTATTACCTGCATTTACATATAAACAAAATTTATGAAATTTTGTATAAAACTACTTTCAGAGTATATGTTATTCATATAAAACTTTCTTCAGGGTATATGCATAAGCCGTGTTATGAAATGTAGAGATATCGTATCTGTCTATATTTCGGAGATAAGGTATCATGTACACTATTTACATTATTCGGACTATTGTCCTCATTTTTGTCGCCATATTTATTACAATGTTTCGGCCTTTCAGTATATGTCTATATTTCTGAGATGAGGTATTATATACACTATTTACATTATTCGGACTCTTGTCCTCATCTTTGTTGTCATATTTATTACAACGTTTCGGTCGTTGGAATGTCGAACTGAACCCTTTATTTCGCTCACTGGAGTAGACTGTTCTAGTTCCACGTGCCATGTTTAATGGATGTCAGTTATCAGTTATCAATTATCTCCTGTTAATTCACCTCTGAAAGTTCTCCACTGCCTTAACCGAGTATTGAACTCACATTCTTTGGGTCCTGTCACTGGATCAAACCAACATCTTTATCCACTGTATGAATTTCTGGGTATTATAAACCTAATGTCTCAGCAATCATTTTTTACCAGTGCTCATATTGCAATTTTTTGCGTTTATCGTGTTTATGTTTGGCTTCCATTTCCAAGATGCCCCATTTCCTATATAGACATCATATATATATAGACATCATATATACAAATTAAATATCTTGTATTCCAAAATCCGGAAAAATCTGAAAACTGAAGCACTTCAGGTCCCAAGAATAATCACACCTGACAAACAGTATATTAAATCCACATCACTTTGAAACACAGGTATCCAGACGATCACCGTAGTTAAGCAATATCGAGCCTGGTTAGTAAGTCTTGTATCACTAAAATCAATATTATAGCAAAAAAAAAGGGTGGGGGGTAGAAAATATTTAGATGTCAGTATAAAATAACCCATAGAGGTTTTGATATGTCGATAAACAGAAAAACAAAAACGGTATATTAAAAGAATGACCAGTAAACTTGCAATTGGTACGCAGACCGAGCGTCGATGGTACTTAAATTGTAGAGAGATTAGTAAAACAACATGCCGTAAGTTTGGATGTGAGGATGGCGCAATGGATAATGGTTCGAAATTGTTAATCGTAGAGCTGAGGTCAAATTCGAGTTAGGTCCGTTATATATATTGGCGCGCAAATACCTTTCTGAAAGATATAAAATCAAATCTTCCCCCACTAACTATTGGTTATTTAGTACATTTTGCAACAATAAAACCAATATTATAGCAAAAAAGTGCGTAGAAAATAGTTATATTTTGGTATAAAATAACCCATAGAGGTTTTGTTATGCCGATAAACAAAAACTCTATATTAAACGAAGGACCAGTAAAGTTTCAGATGGTACGCTCTTTTCTGTTGTTTGATAGAAAAGCAGAAACAAATCATATTTTGCCTTTGACGTTTCTCTCCGTGCGACGCCGCCATCTTTGTTTTATTTTTTGCCTCATAAATCTCTGTTGCTCTTCCCATTTCCTTTCACTACACTTTCTTCTACCTCCAATAAAATTTACCCTCATTCATCAATCCAAACCTTCC
Source organism: Acanthosepion pharaonis (assembly GCA_903632075.3). Taxonomy (NCBI): domain Eukaryota; kingdom Metazoa; phylum Mollusca; class Cephalopoda; order Sepiida; family Sepiidae; genus Acanthosepion; species Acanthosepion pharaonis. Next base: position 2,549,427 of record CAHIKZ030001402.1, read on the forward strand.
GCTGCCGTGATGACCTCTTCTCAGTTTTCTTTTTGTTAATTATTCATAAATTTTCCAGGCGGTAACCAGTTGCTTCACTATCCAGCCGAACCTGTTTCTCACACTTCACGTTAAGACGAATCTGAGTCGCACGTTTCTTCGATTAACTTTATCCTTCTCTTCCATTATATTACTTGTTTGTTTGGTGTTTATGCTGTTGTTAATCTGTCAGGCTATTTTGATGCCCCCACATGTTTTCTTCTGTGCTTATGTGTAGGTCATTTGATTTAATCGAACATATGTTCGCTGATACACACAGGTGAACTTATACACATATGCATAAGAATTGGAACCTACAGAGTCTAAAAATGATCGTGAACCAAAATTTAGACAACCAAAATGCTATTTCTCACCGTATCTTTTCAATAATCCATTTTACCATCATTTTCATAAAGGCTAGCAACGTACTAAATTAGCAATCATCGCCTGAGGAAGTATAATCATAGTATATTGAAACATGAAAGCTTTTGAGTAGCGATTTAATTTTTTTATTATAATTTCTTATAATAAAATATAATAATAATATGTTGCTCTATTGTGTATTGAGAGACATTTTAAAATAGAATTACTAACAATACATTTTATCTATAGTTGAAGGCATACAATTGCATTCAAAATATATTTATACATAAATATACTGTTCCTGAGTATGACGATAAACTACATCTAACAGCAAGATTTGAGCGGCGAGGAATCACTGAGGAAACAGTCCTATAATCGAGTCATGCGGACTCCCCAAAATCCAAGAATATTTACGTTTGTCTGATTGTTTGTTTAACGGCATATCAAAAACTAATGGGTCATTGAATGCCGAAATTTAATTTTCTTGAAAGATTGAGTATTTTTTTCTTGTTTTTCAAGAATATTTTGCTAGAAATGTATTCTTTCATTATTTTTATTTAAATCTATACTTTCAATTTTTTATTCTATTTTGTGTGTTCACTGTTTGTCCATAGTTGGGAACACAACAGGTGATTCCACCACGGGTGAGTGTGACCCTGGGAACATCAGCCATAAACAGGTAATTCCACGCCGCACAAAACCTCCTGATCTTGCTGCTTGACGTAGTTTATCGTCATACCCAGGACCAATATATTTATGTAGTACCTTAAATGTATCACTATTTAGCATCCCCTGTGTATGACGATAAATTACATCCGAGGTCAAGGTCTCTTATTGGGAGACTGGCGGTTTTGAGATTTTTAATAGTTGCTATTGCACCCAGCTCCACCCTAGCCCGGAGTGGTAGTACCTGTTAGGGTCTCAGCTATCGGCAAATAGTTGATCCCAAACAAAGACACTATGAAAGTATAAAAATACCAGCAATATATTTTTATATAAAAAATTACCAAGAATATATATTTATAGTAAAATGACAAACAATACATTTTATAGCAGAATGACCAACTATACATTTTATTTGTAGCTGAAGACATACAATTGCATTCAAAATATATTTACTTATTTAATGTTCAAAATTTCTGCATTAAATAACCCATAGAAGTTTATATCCCATTAAACAAAATTAAACGAATCAAACAATTCATCAATAGATTAAGCTAAGTATGTCCACTGTTTTCGCGGAAAAACAGCATAGCGTAAATGAAAAATGCCACAAACTTAAAGAAATTCAAGTATTATCGTCAAAATGCTTATGTTATTATTAAGATGAAAGAAAAAAAGTATTTTTAATTATTTTTGAAATTTTTAATATTTTCTAACACGTTCGAAATTTTGGTTAAAGTTGTCTTTGTTTACGTCATCGCGGCGACGTTTAAAATAACAGTTTTTTTGCGTTTTTTACCGTTGAAAACATATTGATTTGGAAATTCATGTAAAAATAAAATGATTGTCCAATCTTAATGAAATTTTCAGGACTTATTCACAAATCAATGAAATTATTTTTGAAATATTTTGTTTTAGAAAATTTGGTAAAAAAATTTTTTTTAAATATGTTACCCCCCACTTAGTTAATTTCATGAAATTTCGCCCAAAACCTTTTGGCTCCTCAATTTTATTTTTTGTTAAAAGAAGGAGTCTTTGGAGATGGTAAATAACCTACTTTTTCTTTTTTACAAATTTGAGCTACTTAACTGAAAATCTTGTCTGAATTGAAAAATAATGAATCCAATAAAACTATGATATTATTTAATTAGAAAAGCTTTTAATTGCTTTTGTAAATAAGTAATATTAAGGGACATTATTGTCTGAAGAAATAATTTTTTCTGATGAATAATTAATTTTACAAGAATTTTTCGTTTTTAAGAAATTTTAATTATAATAATTTATAATAGTTTAACATCGTGTAAAGCTCTGTATTAGGAGGGCTCCTCAATATTATGTAGTAATTAAGAAGAAAAAAAATTTACGAATCCAAAATTGCTAAGTTTAATAAATTTAGTTGAGCTACTTTTTTTAAAAAAATAATTTATGTTGTATTTTTTACTTAATACATTCCTTATTTCCATGTATGATATACAGAAATTGCCATTATTATAACAAGGTCACGTGATCTAAGGGTTTTGTCCCTTTACGTGGCCTTTTCAGAACATTTCGTTTATTAACAGATTGTATTTTCCGATCAGCTGTAAAAGTGTAAACTTTAAATTTTAAATTATTTTTTCTTTTTTTTCATTTACTATTTCACTAAATAATTTTATTTTATGTATTGTATTTCCATTAGTGTGTGTCATACTCAAATAGAATAATTTAAAAAAAACTCAGACTTAAAAAATTATGTCATTTATGGTCATCAGTAGTAGCTGTCATCGGCTCGTCAATCAACCATTATCAATAAGATCGAACAACTGAACGGGACCGCTCGTTAATAATTGGTTGTATATTATTTTTTTTTATGCTATAAGTAACAAAGATTTCTTTGAAATCAGATTACTTTAACTTTAAATTTTTAATTTTACTAAAATAACGTGTCAGAATTTTTTAAATATTTTAAAAATCGATAAATTTGTGTTTGTTTACAAATTTCTTAAAATTAAGAAAATGGCCGTTTTAAGAAAATTTAAAATTTGAAATTA
>CAHIKZ030001402.1:2557500-2615000 GCA_903632075.3 Acanthosepion pharaonis
TCACCTCAATAATCTGCAATTCATAACTACCCATGACTAGTTCCGTGTATTGGATTTCTTGCAACCCGATTTAATCCGGGTTAAATAAAATCAGGATTAATATTCTCTCTGAACAAAACTTGCGATAGACAGAGGAATGAACATGAACTCTTACTACTTTAATCGAGCTTTTAAATTATTGACCTTTACAATTATAATATAATTATTCGATAAAACCAATAAGCTAGTAATTCAGCAGTGACCTCGATTTATGTGTCTCAGCGTAGAGAAATGGTTTAGGAGCGCGTTTGTTTGATCCTTCCTATTTAGTAGTGAAGTCTATTCTCACTGGGCGCTTATTGTGGTCTTGGGACACATCTAAATACAAGTAAAACTTAATAAAAGAAACAAAATGATATATAAAGAGAGAGAAATTTTGAAAGGAAAGATTATGACAGGATGGCTGAAGTGGATATGCGTTTATTTGCAATAAGGCAAGAGATTAACGCTCTGATATATTATTTGGATGTAAACATTTTTTCAGCGCACACACACATACATACATACATACACACTATGTTGTTAAGACAATGAAAACCGAAAAGAATAAATAAATATATAACATAAAAATAAGTAAAAAACAAGATAAATTAATCCAAATAAATAGACAAACTACTCCCGCCAAAATAACCGTTTGAATTGACTAGCCACAATGCACCATTGACCCGTATATATAAATAATCGTGAACTAATCCAACACACGTGGCCTGATGATTGCGCCTGACATGAAGCAGTCTCTAAATATTGACTTGCTCACTAATATATATATATATATATATATATATATATATATATGATAGTTGTTCCACACATAATTATATATATATTGACTCCTTTATGAAGCTTCCTAGATATATATATACATATATATATGTATATATATATTTGTATATTTAGGCAGCAATCCTTCCTTTATGCATGTTTCATTAAAAACGACAGACAAGGTACTACATGGTTGAGCTTTTTATTTAATTTTTATTGTGTTCTGACAAGAGCTTTTACAGACAAGGTACTACGGTTGAGCTTTTTATTTAATTTTTATTGTGTTCTGACAAGAGCTTTAATGAAATGCATATATATATATATATATATATATATATATATATATATATATATATATATATATATAAAATTTTGTTTCTAATAAATTTATGTCTACTTCAAAAAAATCAAAACATCATACTTGGCTACATCCATAATACATTAGTCGTTGACATGTTTTATACAATCACTGAGTGGCATGTTTGGGAGCTAGTCTATAATGACCTGAAAAAACAACCCACCCACCATCTCACTTTATCTTTTTTTTTTAGCGTAGATCGGACTTTAAATTTGTTAATGTAGACACACCCACAATGTATTTTTTTAATTCTCATCTTATTCCCCACTTTAACTTCTGAAAAGAGGCAACAATCTGTTTTAACTCTCTGAAATAAATTATTTTTATCACAAGTTATCTACCTTCGCCTGGCGAAGTACAATTATAGTATTGAAACGTGAAAGCTTTTGTGTAGTAATGTAAAAAGTTATTTTTTTATCATAATCTTTTTTAATAAAAATATTATAATGTTTTGCTCTACTTTGTACTGAGCATATTTTTAAAAAGTAAATGCTACGAATTGTGGAGTTTTACTCTATCTCTTTTGTCTCTTATATATATATATATATATATATATATATATATATGTGTGTGTGTGTGTGTGTGTGTGTGTGTGTGTGTGTGTGTGTGTGTGTGAAAATATATAGAAAATAGGAAGGAACTGGTTAGGTAAATAATCCAAAGTCCCTTAGTATTTTAGTTATTATTTTTAAAAAAAATAGTGCTCAATAAAAAAAGTAGAGCATAAATATAATTATTTATTTAAATATTATATTAAATTATTATTAAATATATATATATATATATATATATATATATATATATATATATATATATATATAAATTAAATATTAAAGATCCAACAAAGGTGTAGAGAAATGCTTTAGAAGCGCGTTTGTCTGATCCTTACTATTTAGTATTGAAGTCTATCTTCACTGAGCACTTATTACTTGTTGGTTTATGACGAAGCTAAATATCAGTAAATAACAGCATTGGCTTCATCTTCAGTAGCTTACATTTTTAACTGTATATTTTTTAATGATTTTTCTCATAATTAAAATATTCATATTGGAAAGTCATTGAAACATTGATTCATATTTATTATGCGTAGATAATATAGTTTAAGTGTTTTTTTAGGCTAAATAGAATAAGTTGATTCCGAATCCGTATTCAGAAATTTTCTGGCACTTCAAGATTTTTTGCGTTGCTTATGATTGCAGGTATCGTCCTGTGTCCTAAAAATCTAAACTGAGTAAAAAGGATCTCGTCGCAGAGACGAGTGTTTTCTTTGATCTAACCTAAAAACATGTCATGTTCTTAAATATATTCGTCATATATATACGGCCGTTTTCTCAGATTAGTGATTAAAAATGGCTTCAAACGAGTGAAAGAATGTCGGCTCCATAGAATCATAAACAAAGAACTGTAACAATTAACAGAAACCTACCGCAGATGACACAACTAAAATGGATAGTACATGTAACTTGAAGAGAAAATAATGACGTAATTAAAATACTGTCGTTCCAGACGACTTGGAACAAGAACTTAGAAAGGAAGTCGACATCCATAATGGAAAGAACAACGACTGTTTCGTATTTACCTGAAAAAAAAAAGTCTTAATAGAAACTTTTTATAAATTTCATCTCCTTGTAGCATTCGCTTTTCATTCATTAATATTATCCTTACCATTAACAAATGGCTAATATTAGCATTACCATTTGGTAGGTCACTAATCAATTGCTACTATATTGATTTTAAACAGCATCATTCTCAAATACGCTTTTAAGTAGGCGCCTAAGGGGGTCGTCAGTGATGTTTTTGACTTGGTTCATCAGGGAGTTTCGGGTCTTTCAACATCATACTCCCCATCACCAAATCTACCCAATCAGGGGAGATCAACCCCTGATTCCCCCTTTTAATTAAACGCTAACAGCCACTCTGGCCTTTTTAAAGAATAAGAGGAAGAAAGACCACATATTCCGCACATCCGATTGGATGTTTGTAACAACCAATCCGGTGCGCGAAATATCTTTTAAATGGCCCGCGGTGGGGACTGGCCTCTTTTTTTATTTCGGTGGATTGCAGTTTCAATAGATAACTGAGGAGGTAATCTTAATGTTCCTAAATCTTACCCTTCTCCTTAAGTATTGTATGGTTTAATTATTTGCCGTTTTTATTTTATTTGTACTTTTTTCTTTTCTTTGGCGTGGATACTTAAACTCAAACCTATTATCACATTTTATCGTTTAGCCTGTTTCTTAACATTATTGCATGTTAACTTTTATTGGATGTATTCGCAAAATTAAGATAATAATTATCCATAAAATATATATGTATATATATATATATATATATATATATATATATATATATATATATATATATATATATATATGTACATACAAAAATGAAATTAAAATAATATAAAATAAAAGTACAGTAAGCACTATAATATTCCTTAACATTGATTTAAACTGTATACAAATATACTTGACTTTGTTAGCCCCAGAAATTGATAACGTGACATGGTGGCGTGTTACCAAATTCGCATGGTTAATTATTATAATGTTAGTAAATTTAATTATCACCGTGTCACACTTCTACAAGAAATATAGCCTCTCTTTAAACTGTTTTTCACTCAATATAAGGCCTAAGTGTCACTCAAGTTAGATTGTTACTGAATTCGGATGTTGTAAGGATATATAGTGGGATAAAACAAAGGCACTTCAACGTGATGGAATTTGTCTTGCTAGATGAATTACGACTATGTAATGAGTTCGATCCTTAGTCGGTGTTCCCCACATTCGGCCATGTTCCTCAACTAAGCTATGCTTCGTAAATCGTTTTGCACACTTCGACGTGATGTATTGGCTAACAAGATTGACTTAGTAGATGTTGTAAATATTTCTTCTCTCTTTTGGAACCAAAGAACATAGATCGTCCGAACATCTGCTCGTGGCAAGATGTTCCGTTTGTGAGAAATGGGATATAGGTTGGAAAACAACCACACACAAGGCTGTGTGGTTGCTTAAAGGAATGTGGAAGAGTTGACTCAGTGTGCGAGTTCTATCTGTGAATGTCTGAACTTTTGGAACCAAAGAACATAGCTCGTCCTAACATCTGCTAGTATCTAGCAATGTTCCAATGCATTATGTCCCATATATATAATTGTGAGAAAGGAGTTGTAGGTTGGAAAACAACCACACACCAGGCCGTGCAATCGCTTTTGAACTCGGTCGAGGCTGGAAAGGGAAAGATGTGACAGTAATAATTCATTTTAGCCTCATTTTGCTCCAATGCATCATGTCCGATATAATTAATACCGGTCACGTAGCACAAAAATTTCGATTCGGTCTCTGCACAGAAATGGTTTTCAAAATAGTAACGCTATCCACTGCTTGAGGAGTAGGTTCGATTTTCACTGGATGCCTATATTTGTGACTGTGTCTCTTGGTAGGCTAATATTTATACATCGTCCTCCTTAATGTGATGAATTTCAAGTTTTGATCATAATTCTTATATCGATCTATGATGTATCAACAGCGGTTTATCTTGGCACTGTTACCAAGGCAGTTTTCATCAGACTATACAAAAATAACTATAAAATATGATGATTGGTTATACTATATTTTCCCGATTGGCATGAAAACCTTTGACCAATTAGGTCAGCTATAGTTAACTGTGGAATATAAAATCATGATTCGACCATAGAAAGACTTGTATACAAAGATACACATAAATTTCCGCACCTTCCAAAGGTTACTGTTTAAACTACAGATATCAAAGAAACCTGCTTTGTCACGCAAACAATCTGTCTCTATATTATTTTTATCGCCGCCATGCACATCCCTATTCTACATTGAGTGCACTTAATATTTACTGGAAGTTGCTTAGGACGATACAAAACCGGATAAGAAAACTGCTTGTAAAATCGTGTTGTGAAAAAACTATAAGTAGACTATAGAATCTTAGTTTTTTTTTATTTGGAATTGCTTCAGCTTGCTGAACAATCTACAAAAAATATTAAATGAAAACAATAATTTTAATATATTCATGCAAGTGTCGGAGATAAAAGAAACATCTTAAAGACACTTTGCTGACTTTCTATAGTGCGGCCCCGTATCCCAGAAAGGGGTGAACGAGGTCACAAGAGGCCCGCTGACATTTTTGAAGACGTTAAATCTGACGGTGAAACAATATAGACGACAGAACGAGGATATGTATGATAAATGCTAATTTATTCAGGGAAAGAAAAAGGAAATAAAGATGGTCGGAACGGTGGAGGTGCAGAAGTTTTAGTGCAGGCATTGGTGGTCGAGGTTGGCGTTGGTAGTTGCTAGGATCATCGTTGCTGGATGTTGAAGCTGATGTGGGTTGTTGCCAGGATGATCGCTTGGTAGTTGTTGAAGTTGGTGTTGGTGTTGGTTGATTCCAGGATGATCGTTGTTGGTTGTTGAAGCTGAGTCGTTGCCGGGGTGCCAACTTGACGTGTTTGTCGTTGCCGGGGTGCCAACTTGTTGCTGTATTTCGTGTTGCCAACTTGTTGTTTGTCATTGCCGGGATGCCAACTTGACGTGTTGGGAAGGAGAGAGAGAGAGAGAGAGAGAGAGAGAAAGAAAGTTTCCAACTATCGTCAAGTTGGCAGAGAAAAAAAATGGGAGCGTAACTTAATACACAGCCCGTTGATCGGCATCCTTGGCCAATGAAGGCCATGGGGCCTGCGTAGCCGACCACCGACCGCCTCCACGAATCTAGCGAGAAATCACTGTCTTGTGACAAGGGAGACCAGCAAGAGAAATTGGCTAAACTAACCGAAAAGTCTCTATAATAAAATACTACGAGGTTAGCTAAAGAGAACTAAGGTCTAAAAATGACTAGTAGTATATTACAACTATGTTTGTAATATAACTTAACTAAAAAGGGGATTTGCTAGTCCCTCCGACGTGTTAACAGTGTGTAAGGAGCATGAATGAGAGGTCAAGGTCGAAATGACCTGTTCCTCTGCCGGTTCAAGGATAGAAGGAGGAGGTAACTCCGACAAGATCAAGTGAAGCCACGGCAAAATCTACATTTTAATTTGCTTCTTTGCTGAACTATGTATTAAAACTGATATCTGTGGACACTATTTGAATCCAGATAAAATGCCAATATTTTTATGCAGTAAAACAAGGTGATCCCTCGCGTGAGATTACTCAAGACAGGATGACTCACTGAGAAATATAGGGTCACAGCTATCAGCGCGATTGCTATTACTAATGCTGTTTCCGTGACTAGTAATAGATTTTATTTATGGGATGGAAATGCTTGCGCTGTGCACACCCAGTTTTGAATTCAGAATTGACCTTCTCCTACACCGGTTACCAATCATGGCTAAAGATCCCAGTCTGGTCTATTATTTAAAACATAGCTGGGGAAAAGCTATAGATTCATAACTTTCCATAGTATATTTTCTCGTAAGTCGATAAAGTAAACTCGAATTCGACATCGTCTCTCCTTATTTCCAATTCCTGATCTCTATCCATTACACCACCCGCATATCCATACGTTGGAGTTTGGGGAATCAAAATTTTATTCATATTGATTTACATTTAGACATGTAAGTTAAAATTTCATCATTCTTCGTTACAGCATAGGAATTTCTAAAAGCTATTTTATAAATTAGGAAAAATTTTATGTTACAAAATTTCAAGGATAGGAATTATTTCGAGGATTTGAGATAATCATAATTAAGTAATTCATCGAGTCTAGAAGAAAATGAAATGCAGAACGCACTAATAATTTCTATCCCTCGGATAAGTTCCACCACGGAATTTGGGATCGAGCAGCGCTATATCGAGGCTAATTCGTTACATCTTCGTCACCGTTGGTATAGTTGACGTTTCTTCTAGATTCGATGAATTGCTTCATAATACACACACACACACACACATATATATATATATATGCTATAAGACAAAAGATTGGGCCTATTCACTAGATATCGCAGAGTCGACTAAAAATGAGTTTCGTGCATTTTTCAAAACTAATTGAGTTGGCCACTTCCGACCAGATGAATTTTCTCTTTTTGTAAGGTTTTATCATATATTCAGTAATAATAAGGACAAAATTAACCAATTATTGTATAATGCTGACATACAATTTTAGATGTATACCAAATATATATATATATATATATATATATATATATATATATATATATATAACCCATTTCGGCTCGGATACACACACACACACACACACACACACACACATATATATATATATATATATATATATATATATATATGTTTATACATTCTTTTTATAGATACAAATATTTAAGTAAATTCCCTGTTTATAATAAACAGTATTAAACAACATTTACCGGCCTGAATGTCCGATAAATTTTCATAGAAAATATTCGTCCTCCGACAGGAATCGAAACTGTATCCTATACGGAACCGTCATTTAGCCTGAGCGTTCGGTTAGCAAAGTCGATTTTGCTGTCTTTAAACTACAATTTTCCATGATTCTCTCACCTGCATTCATATCTGATCATGGCGTATCCAAATGTAAACAAATGACGTCACACATTATTATTATATCTATTGTGTACGAAATACTGAGAAGTACTGTTTTAAATGTGAATCCATTACAATTGTAACAAGTAAAGCAACAGTGTCCTTCTGTGCTATCCAAAATCATTTAACTACTTAGCTATATACGTATATGCTTTATACATACATATATACGCACCTGTCACCGAGCAAAGATTATTCATTTGGTCTCTTGCACCGGTCCATGATATGGAGAATTTGCGTTCCATGGTTTGCTTCCCTGTTCCAGCCTATGTTAAATTTGGCAAGAAAATGTGGTTGTCATAGAGCGATAGGTAGTAAGCAAGTATCGCAAATGAATTAGTATTGTTGTCGGTCTGAGTGCCAGAAGATGCTGCCCCATTTTGGTACAGTGCCAGAACTAATTTTAAAGTCATTACTTAAAGAGTCAGAAGATTACATTTTATACCATTTAGAGAACAATTTTATGTCCACTCAAAGATAGAACCGATTGGATAACATAATAATTACGTCAGAGAACAAATGAAATTTAGGAAGGTCATTGATAGAGCTAAAAATAATGTAAATATGTATGAAAACAGACATGCTAAAACAAGAGAAATGTTAACAAAATAGGAATAATAAAAATAATATTGTAATAATAACGTGGTAATATCTAAATGCAACACGATTCAAATATAACGGCTAAACCAGTTTATTTGTTCTCTCTCCTCGAACTAAATCAATGACTAAAAATGTTCAAAACGACTATACAGAATAACCAACAACCTAATGTTGTATAAAACATAACACTCATAGAAAATGAGTATAATGAAGAGTTAATTAAAGTCTTCTACCAACTCCTTCAACCTGCAGAGTACTTAGAATGATTCAGCAGAATCGATAAGACCTATTTCAAAAGAAATTCAGGTTTGACTTTCGTCTGTATTAAGAACATGTCCTGGTGGTTATTAATATTTCTTCTCTTTTAAACATTCACGTTTTTATCGCTTTATTAAGTCTTGATAATATTCGCGCTAAAAATGACATTTGTTGTTTTCAATCTTTAAAAATTTACCAAAAACGTATAAGTAAAATAAAACGACACCTCCCCTTAAAATAGTTGAGAATGAAAATCAAGGAGAATATTTTGTCAGTGGTTAAAGCAAGCAATTCAGACAGAAGTAGATTCTATCAGGTATTCTATATAGCGAAACATTCTAAATGGTAATCAGTTTGCTTTTTCTTCTGTTAGTAAGTTCACACGAGCGTTACGCCCTGACATTACTTCAGATAAATAAATTCCTTTTTCATTGCGATGAAAATGGAAGAAAACTACATTGACAAATCCAGGCAACAATGCTGCTTGTTTTTAGCGGGATAAAAAGAAAGAATATATGAATGTAATAATGAGAAGAAAGAAAGGAAAAAAAGAAAGAAAGGAAAAAAAGAAAGAAAGAGAATGTTGTGGGGGTGATTACGTTCTCCAAAGTCTGCTTCAGACATATGGAAAGCCTTATCCGTTTTGAATATTTTAATTTCTACCTTCTTACAATGACCTTCTTACAATGACCTTTCTGTAATGACCTGCATTTCTACTGATGGTTGTTATTGCAATATTTTGTTACTGTTGTTAAGTTTAAATATTTACTGATGGAAAGGGAAATTTCTCCGTGTAGGTACTGATCTGGCATCTCGTCTACAGTGACTTTCTCAAAGACGTGCTGTGGCTTCACACTGTCTTTTCTACAAGAATTTTGACGGAAACTGCTCTGACGAATTACTTTCATTCGTACCCAAACTGCATGAATTTAAGCGTACTGCTGGGTTGGCATTGTGGTCCCACCCTTTCACTGTCGAAACGGTTAAATATAACCGTCTCTTCTACTCTAAGTTTCTTATCTCGCACATCCCGACTCCTTGCTTCCCTGATAGCTATAATCTTCAAATAGTCAAATGTAATGTCAATCGAAATCTTCACATGCCTTGATCTTGATCCTCGTCCTTCTCTTTATCCTTTTCTCAAACACCTTGCTCTACCACTCTGTAACACATTGCATGCTAGTGGCACTCCCGCCTTGCTTGGGGTGATAGCCTATAAAAAATTCAGAGTCGCGGATCTCGCAAGTAACTTATTCAAGCATTATCTTAAGAATTCAGATCCATCAAAAACGACGAATAGGAAAACCTTGAAATTTACAGCGTATAACATTGTAAATGTAAAATAAACGAAAGTAGTTTAGGGTTAGTGATTAAGAAGAAAAAATCAGATTTAAATAAAAAACAGCCACATGTTGAAAATATAACGTATTTCTGAAATACGATATATTTTAATGAGCCAATGATTATCACAAATCAAGAAAAATGAAAAGAAGCAGGGTGTGGTAGTTTCTTTTCATTGGCCTGTGAACAAATCAATCATAAATTAACGAGAATGCGAAATTTCCTGATAAAAAAGAGATTCTTCCACCATAATTCCTTAGTGCGAGTTTTTCGCTTGGTAAAGAGCACATGGTCTACAAAATGTTCTGTCTGGAAAGTTCCTTTTGTTCATATTCACCTTCTCCATTACTTACAAGTAGTCGGCAAAATTTTCCTACTCCGGCAAAATGCAAACAGCCAATACATTCCACAAGCGTCGAGCTATTTATTAATACAGGAAAAACAGCCTCTTGCTGAATAGTTAACTGATTTTACTTTCAGTAAGAGTCACTGTAACTTTGGTGTCATGAGCAAAAGAGAAATTTGAAGACTAACGCAGTGATACAGCCAGTACAGCCGGGTATCGAACAATAACAGTTGTTGCTCAAACCCCATCCCCCCCACAGTTGTGACAATGGCGTAATGTCTAGTACTATTTTTAAAAGATTTTATTATACAACAAACATCATAAAAAATCAAAAAAGAAATAGATAACGAATGATCACGTATACAAACATGACTCACATAATACGGCTATTATATTTTGTGTGTCATTAAAACGGTTTTATAATTATATTTTCATCTAAATAATTTAAAATCCCAATAGCAATCTATTTTATGTATATCTTTGTCTCTATAGATGTTTTCATGGCAACTATTCTGATGAGTTTTTTCCATAATGACTCAACTGGCGTAATTCTCCATTTATAGTACGCATGTTTTCTAAAAAAAACTTCTTCCAAAAATTGCCGTTTCATAGGCCGATTTCAGTTGCGAAATGACTACTCTCCACAAACATACAGCATTTTGACACTAACATTCGGCGTTTGCGACGCCATAAGGATGTCAAATACAATCATATGTACCTAACAATACTTACAAATCTACATTAAACTAAGAATTATCATAAAACTAATTTAGAATAAATTTATTCTAGGTTTAAAACCATTTTTTATGAAAAACTACGTAAAGATCCGGGAGAGTGCACATTTTATCGAACAAACACAGGTTAAAGAGTCTGCGCAGTAGGCACAATATAGGTATTTCCGTTTCCTTTTAGAATCGTGATTATCGGAAATTTTGATAAATAGCTTCAATTACTGCTTGAATAAGAGTAGGAAACGCTGGCCGTAATGAAATTGGAGAGGTACAATTTATAGGGTTTGATTACCAAACAAGGGACGCATATTATGTGTGAGTAGAAGCATTTTCCCACACTTTCAGCACAATTTTAGGGATGCGCATTATGAGTGAAAATGTATTATGCATGGGGAATTACGGTATATGAATTTAAGCATGCCACTAGATTAAAAACTGGGTCTTGACGTTTTACTGGTGAACTAGCTTCCCAAACTCTGTACTACCTATAATCTTCACAAATTTAAAGCCACCGTCAATCGCCATCTTATGTCTTCCAGAATCCTCTTAATCTTCCTGCATTTCTCGCTAAAGTTTTCTCCTTCTCTTTAACTTCCTGTAAATCCCCTCCATCCTAGTTGTGTTATCGCCTTGCTTTGGGTGAACTGATAAAAAAAATTACAAATATTTTTTTGGCTCGTACCAGTTACGCACAGCTTTTCCGAGAAAAAAAATAAGAAAAGCCTGCAAATGTCGATTGGCATTATTATGCCTCTAGATCATTCCTCTATTTTCTGAAATATCCGCATATTTGGGAGCATATGTTCGGATATAGACATATTTCTGTGCATCATCCCCAGGGACCCATGAATAAATTGACAAGTGTGTATCGGAGAAATATTCGGCAGATGATAACATGTACTGCCGCCTCATGGTGGGGACGGGCCTACCAGGGCTTAAATATTAGGTTACTCAAGAAGATTGGACCTGTTGTGATAATAGGTCCCGTGGCTAAAACACACGCCCGCAAACAACACAAAGGCGATGATCGGTCATTATATTATTCCAGAGTATCTTTGGCATCTGTCACGCATATATTTTCGAAAAGACAGGGAGAAAGAAATAATAGGAGAAAAAATGAAAAACTAGTTTGTATAGTTCATTGTATGCCAAGTGAAAGTGTATCGCTATATGTGTGTATATTATCTTCTCTCTCTCTTTCTCGATATGTATATATATATATATATATAAACGACTGACAAGATACTGTGGCTAACATTTTTATCTAATATTTTGTGTTCTTACAATTTGTTTCTTCGGTACATAAATTATCTAAAAATTGTCCGAATATTCTGTATATTAGAGGGCTAACTGCTATTCTTTCAGTTATAATCAAGGATAATTTTGTTTTACTTTTAACTGAATCTATGGATTATTTGTGTCTAGAGTTATAGGAATGTTTTATTTTCTAAACACGGTCAGCAAATTGTGGCCGTGTTCATAATTGTTTTTACTGAATGCTGGCTTTTTTCTTTTTTCCTAATAATAGTTATATGTTTACCCTTTTTTTACATGTAGATGAGGATATTATATTTGTATTATCAATGTGCATGTTGCAGATGAGACTTAATTCAGCTATAGTCAGAGAGATGTAACGCGGTTCTTGTTGTTAAACATATTGTATGTATATCCAATATTCATGAATTCCATTTGATCAGGAACATGGTTCCTTAAGGGATATTTAACATAACAAATAACATGAGTTCTTGGTAATCTGAATCTTGCAGGTGAGTTAATGTTGTTGACGATGAAGTTAGTGATGTTTTATAGTACATAATTAATTTAACTTTCTTGTTTTTGTTGACTGAGGTTGTACATTTATTTATACTGTTTCTAAGCGCGCGGACATAAAGAGAATTCGAACAATTACTACATAATGTATGTCTAGAAATAAAGAAATTATAAGAATACAAGAAAAAACTTAACAGCAGAACATTGTCAGTCGCCTTTAATAAAACTTGTATAAAAAAAGATTCCAAATTCTCAAATACACAATTTTATATATATATATATACTTTAAAAATCAGGGGTCAGCTGAATATGCAACCTTGGTTCCAACCTTATGGTATCCCCAGACGATTTTTATAAAATGACCACTTAACGTTTTAAAAAAAAAACAAAATAAATAATGAACGCTAGATAATTATTTTCAAAAATAAACTAACACACGACGTTGTGTAATAGAGAAGAAGAAGAAGAAGAAGAAGAAGAAGAAGAAGAAGAAGAAGAAGAAAAGCAAGTGTATTGTAAATGTATCAGTGTGGGGGGGGCAAGGCAGCAGATTCAAGTGGCATTTTGATTATTAAAGTTAAAAGCTCTATATGTTATTTTTACTTTAATTTTTTCACACGTGTATTGAGCATTTTTAATACTAATGTTTCCTGATCTGATTCAACTCTCACCATTAACCTTTTATGCATTACACACACACGCGTATATATATATATATATATATATATATATATATATATATATATATATATATATATATATATATATATATATATATTATATATATATATATATATATATATATATATATGTGGACGGGTGTTTTTTGTGGGTGTGTCTGTGTGTATATAAAACCATGTTTATTCAATGTCGTTTTATCCCCAAAATACTTTAAGAAAGATTAGATGGACTAGCTTATTTATCATCTCGTTACTGCGGGGATTTTAAATAATTAAATCCAAAGAAGAATCTGTATTGCTATCCGTCTTGAACTGGCATCTAAGCTTCACTCATTTTCCCGCCCCGTTTTCTGTGAATATTTTCACTGAAATTGTACTGATGAGCTTCCCTGTTTAGAACCTCGCCTACGAATTTATTCCGAGTACTAGATTGGCAGGTAGGTCACATCATTTTACAGTTGAAATTCCTAGGGGTAACCAAAATTTCTATGCTAACACTTTTTTCTTCCGCACTTCTGGCTTGTGAAATTCCCTTGCGTCCGATTGCTTTCTAGCTAATTTTGATCTCCATAATTCTAAATGCATTCTCAATCGCTATCATCTATCTCCTTACACCATATTGTTTTTATCGTCCTTCGTCTTTAATAATGTTTTTGCTCACATTTTTTAAATCTAAGTAATCCCTTTTGTTATACTGGTTCTGCTGACTTGCTTGTTTGGTTTTGGTTTGGTTTGGTTTGTTATACGGCATATCAACCTCAATGGGTCATTTAATGCCGACAAAATGTTTATTGCTGGCAATGTTTTTCTTTAAAAATCTGGAAATATTTGTATTGCTGGTATTTTTTTAAGTATTGCTGATAATAATTTTTCATTCAAAAATTATTGCTGGTAATAATTTTGTTTTTTATTACAAAGTAATTCTGGTATTAAAACCTATTTTTACAAAATTTTGGGTGTTTACTATTTGCCCATAGCTGGGACCCTAACAGGTGCGACCACCCCGTGTCAGGGTGGACCTGGGAACATCAACAATTAAGAGGTGATTCCACGCTCCTCCAAACCTTCTGATCAGAGGCTTTGATGTTGGACGGATTTAGTTTATCGTCATACCCAGGACGGTGACTTTCTTGTAGTTAAATTATTAAAATCTTAACTTATTCATGACAGAATAGCCCAATAGTGCAGCGTAACTTGCAATTTGAACATTGCAGTTATTATGAGGAAAACCAGCTTTATAAACAATGCTACAATATACTGAAAATATATCTAATATAGGGACAAGAAATCACTCATGATAGAAGGTTAAGGGAAAGGAGGTGGTCGTTAGTAATAAGCTATGTGAGGTAAATAGAACTTGCTAGAATATAAAATTTGCAAGAACTTCGTGTAAAGGTGACATTTGGCACTTGACATAAAAGTTTTAATTGAAGCATTCTAGGAAACAACTACGCGGGAGTATGTTCAATAAAGTGCCAGTTTTGGGAAAATCTGACGGACACTTCTTTCTTATAGCCAAGTCACGGAGAAAATTGGAATGGTTCGACTTCATGAAAGGGGTAATGCGAGTCCGAGCTGTATAGGGTCAGATGGTACAACTATTTGATGGGATTTCTTCTGAATATTTTTCTTAGAAATAGAAAGAGTATTGGCAGCTTTGCAATGTTGTGTCTATGGAAAAGAAGTTGTAAACTAGAAATCTAGTGGAGAAGGGAAGGGATGGATAAACAGAGGAATAAAACACACCCTGCTCTGTCAATCGAAGTACAGATTGTAGAAATCGCCGGTAGTCTCCATTCTCCTATATGGATTTGAAACGTGGACACTGTTGCCAGAAACACAGAGAAGGTTCCAGGCGTTAGAGAACAAATTCACGAGGAAACTTCTTGGTATCTTCTATTGGGAACATAAAACCAATATCGTTGGGCGAAAAAGTGTTGAAAGTTTTGTGAGCTACAAGGAACCTCTTCTTGCCACTCTCAAATGGAGAAAAATGGCGTGATTTGGGCATGTTACAAGGAAAGACGGTCTGTGCAAGACCATCGTGCAAGGCACCGTTGAAGGTGGACGTAAGATAGAATGCCAACGCAAAAACTCAAATAATGGATAAGTATAACTGTTGTAGAATTGTTGTTGGCTGCCGTTGATAGACCGCTGTAGAGGAGATTCAATATGGCTCTGCATTCGGATCCCCACTACGATTACAAAAGTCAAGGGGATGATCATGATAATGATAATCAGCTGTCAACAGCAACAAACGTTGTTACCATCATAGTTAAACCTGTCAAAGATACAATCAATTTTTAAACGTTATGTCGCTTCCAGAGTTTAGGAATTCGGGCTTTCCGAAGGTAACATTTGTTAAATGCTCTGTGTTGCATGATGTTCGTCCCTGAATTGAAACTTATATTTCCTATTTGCATATAATTAGCAAGTAGGAAAGATGGCTAATATTTCTATCAATCTTTGCGTTTGTGAGCAGAATAATGATATTTTTTACATGTATCTATTCCCATTCGTAAAACTGGCGAATGTGAACATTTTCGTTCGAAGCAGTTGCAAACAACACATGATTAAAAAATAACATTTATTTATTTTAGTATTACACAAGCGAGACCAAAACAAAATTAGATATGACTAGTATTTCACGATTTACTTTTCTACTGTGAATTACTTTCAAGAAACAGCCCCAAAATAAAGTCTCCCGTCCTGTTTTCTTTATACGATCTTTTTTGCTCAAAGTCCAGTATATCACGGTGGAAACGTTTTAATTTCATCTCTGAATACGCATCCATTTTCTTCTTGAATTTATAAAGATAAGCGTCAATGTTATAGAAATTCTGAGACATCCTGCAGCTTGTACTTCACCAGGATTAGCAAATCCCAAACCACTGTGAAAAAGATTTCCGACACTATGCTCTCTGTCCTAGTGAGATTATTGGGTAATTCTTTGCATTCTATGATCTTATAGTTTGTGGTCCGTTGAAAACAACGGCTTTAATTTTTGCCACGGAGAGATAAGGGAAGAAGTCTTGAAGGCAATTGAAGCCTGTAGTCTCCTTATCTAGGGCTTTGAGAGATTGATTTATAAGGCGAAGTTTTAAGTGCAATGGCGGAAACAATACTGGCTCCTGTTTGACGTTCTTCCTCTCCTTACTGAGGTCGGTCCGCAATGGCAAGTACCGCATGTGATAGTGCGCATGTGATAGTACCTCAAAGACAGAATTAACATGGAAACTTAGTAAAGTCGCCTTAGAGACCCATCAAGAATGCGACCGTTTTGAAGTCTTCGATAACATCCCAACCGTACTCTTCACATTACTTCAGGAAACTAGCGAGATCATGACAATACTGTATTCGAGTGAGTCATGGGAAGAGATAGATCAATGTTCTTGTTATGAAGCACTATGGCTTTGAGGTTTCTAGATCATCTATCGAGGAAGAGGCGTCACTTTTGTTTATACAAAATAAAAGTTTGCATAAACAAGTATTTACTTTTTAGCATAACATCTTTTCCTTTATTTTTTTCGAAATTTGCAACAATATCACTTTTATCTTTACTTTTTCCAAATTAGGCTTTCGGGATTCTTGATCTAACTGTGCATGTACATATGTGAATTTATGCATACGGTTGAGATGGGGCTCATGTAGTGTGGGCAGCGCACAGCCTCCATGTGATTCAATTTGGAACAAACAGGACGCTAGCTTTATCTTGAGAGATAAACGAATACCTGCTAACTTATTTTTTAATGACAAGTTCCAAAGTAATAAAGTCATTACATTTGATGGCGGCTTGACTGCAGGAGTTGACCGAAAATTGTCAGTGTTGAAAGCTACCACCTTCGGGGCTCTATTCCGATTTTACTATCTAGATTTACTTCCATAGACCTTTCCATGTTTTGTATATGAACGCAAGTCATTGGATATTTATATTCATTCCCCTAGATGGATTGCCTTCCTGAGCTATCGACCCCCATCTACCGGAAGCGGTTGGCTATGAGGCGCCAGATGTCCGCCTTCACCAATTCCGTCTTGGAGATGGATTTGGAGTTGCCAGAGACTATTAATTAAAGATAATTAATATTTAAATATGGGTGTTCGTTTTATAATTTATTTTACTTTACTCAATAATTTACTTAGTTTATTTAACTCGGAAGATACCAGCAGCAATATTGTACATTAAATGATATTTACAATGTAAGCCTGTGTATATATAAGCAAAGCAACTAATTCGGAGAAAACAGTGGAAACGAGTTGACGTGAGGCTGCATTTTTTTTCCAAGCCACACTTCCTGACATGAGATAATGTTGAATAGGTACATCTGATTGGCTATCATTACTGAGTTGCGATTTCAATCTTCACTGGGAGCTCCTTAGAATAGACATGCTACCAAAATAAGCTTAACCTAATCCCTGGTATGAATATGATTACATATTAGTGTTTGAGTGTGTGGAGGTTGGCTATACCTTGGTAGGAATGTGATTACATTTGACTGTGTGCGCGGAGGCAACTATATACTAGTATGAATGCTTTTACAGGTCTGTGTGTGTATGTGTGCGTGAAAGGTGTCTATTTCATGGTAGTAATTAATTTCCTTTCATATAGTCGTGCGTGTGTTTGCGTGTGTGCAAGTGCTTATATACTGCTATGAACAAGGTTATATGTGAATGTTTGGTAAGGTGTCCATTGATTCATTTCACCGTGATTCCATTTGACTGTTTGTGGGATCCTAGAGACTGGCTTCAATGTGATTAATATGTAAAGTTGAAAATAGAAATAAAATAGACACTTGAGAAAGGGTCTGGTATAATTTCCAGGACAGTTAATGAGGAATGATGGCTTGAAAAATTTGACACTCATAATACATATTGAAGACAAGAGAAACAAAGGAAAGCGACACGTGCCTAAGAAACGTGTGTAAATGTTTCGCAGAATTGGGATTACGAGATATAGTAGAAAGAAAAAAAAATTACTACGGGCTACAAAGGTCATGCAATTGTGGAGAGTGGTGATAGCACACATCCTGAAGGAAAAGAGAACATAGAATAATATTAATAAAAATAATAATAATAATAATAATAATAATAATAATAATAAGAAGAAGAAGAAGAAGAAGAAGAAGAAGAAGAAGAAGAAGGATGATAATAATAATAATAATAATAATAATAAGAAGAAGAAGAAGAAGAAGAAGACAGAGAAGAAGAAGGAGAATAATAATAATAATAATAATAAGAAGAAGAAGAAGAAGAAGAAAGTATATAGTGGAAGTAAATTGTTTGCTGAGGGTTGATTATTGAGTGAACTTTACCAAAAGCTAATAAAATTCGTGGGAGAAATGCGTACGTCGTGCTGGACAGATTTACAGGGAGAGACGACGCCCTGACAGAGACATCAATAAATAATGCAGGTATTAATCCTCCGAATCGACCGGCTTATCGATATCTCTAGTAAAAGAAAAAAAATGAATAGTCGAGAATCCGAATGAAATGTGATCCTGGGTTATCGCACCAGCTAATTAAAGAATTTAGATTTTTTTCCTTTAATACTTTAACGGATTTATACTGAAATTGACTAAAAATCTCTTTTTCTCTTACTTTTGTGTTACTGTGTCATGTCCCTTCAGAAGGTGAACGATCACGGCCCTTCACGACTTCCTATCCTTCGTAGCTCTAAGTAAGGCTTTTCCACTTACTATTACTTCCTGTCCCTAATCTTTCACCTATTTACAAAATATCGTTTGGCCGAATACTAGCTGTTGCATTCTGCCTTTCTTGGTTTCTGTATAGCATATGAATGTCAAATTCCCCAAACCTTCTTTCCTCATTATGTGTCTAAGAAATTCTTACTCTCTCTGTCTAATTATATAGACCAATCTCATTTTTTTGTTGCCATTTTCCTCAAATGTTTTTTATCGCCTATTATCTACATGGTATTCTCCGCGACCTTTTGTAAAACAACATCACTGTAATCTCAAGTCTCATCTTCATCTGTGCAGAAATTGTCTAGTATTTACTGCCATATATGAAGATTGATATTACATAATAGTTCCATATTCTTTTCTTTGTTTAAAACAAACTTCTCTCTTTTTATACATTGCATTTATTTTTGAAAGCATCATTTGCAATCTTAATGTGCCTTCGGATTTCCGTGTCACATTTTTCATCGTCCGTTATAACATTCTCCAGACGGGTAAATGTGTGTACCTGCTAGATTTTCAAGTCTTCACTAAACAGCACGTATCACAAGCTACCTCCGTTGTTCAACGACCATAAATTCTGTATTTTTACAATTGGGGCTTAGTATTTTCTTCCTGTTTTCCTTTAATACTTTGTCAAAAAGTTCCTGCCATCAATACAATATTGGTTTGGTTTGGTTTGTTTTCTTTTGCAGCATATCAACATCAGTGGGTTTTTTAATGCCGACAAGATTTTTATTGCTGGTAATATTATTACAAACATGTATTGCTGGTAAAATTATTTTTCTTCAAAATTGTATTGCTGGTAATATTTTTCCCTCAAAAATCTATTTCTGGTAATATTTTTTCCTCAAAAATATATTGCTGATAATATTTTTTTTCTTCAAAAATGTATTTCTGGTTATATTTTTTTTCCTCAAAAATATATTGCTGGTAATATTTTTTTCTTCAAAAATGTATTGCTGGTAATATTTTTTCCCTTAAAAATGTATAGCTGGTAATATTTTTTTCTTCAGAAATGTATTGCTGGTAATATGTTTTCCTTCAAAAGTTTATTGCTGGTAATAATTTTTTTTCAAAAAGTGCATTACTGGTAATAAAACCCATTTTGGCACTTTCATGGTGTTTTGACCCCAGTTTGGGGGTTAACTATTTGCCCATATTTGGGACTCCAATAGGTGTTACCACTCCGGGTCAGGGTGAAGCTGGGAACACCAGCAATTAAGATGGGGTTCCATGACCCTTAAAACCTCCTGATTAGAGGCCGGGCGTAGTTTCTCGTCTTACCCTGGACGCGGATGTAGTTTATCGTCTTAACTTGGACGTGGATGTAGTTTATCGTTTTATTCTGGACGCGGATGTAGTTTATCGTCTTACCTTGGACCTGAATGTAGTTTCTCGTATTATCTAGGATATAACACAATATTCTCAGCGATGGTAATATATATGTTACTGATAACTTATAATAATTACTAGCTATCAAGTGAAAAAAAAAACTTTAAAAACTGCAATCATTATAGCTTATTTACATATTATCATATGCGTGTGGTGTAACGGTTATCGTCTCTAACAGAGGAAACATTGACGACATAATAATTTTGAGTTCAATCCGGGTTGTGTGTAGTTGGATTCAGTGCAAACAGCGAGAAATAACTAAAAAGACATGAGGCTAAGGGAGGCTACATTACGGAGGTAGGAAAGTTACTGAAGCTGAGATGCCAAGTCAAGACCAATAACAATGCATATTCTTATTTGGATTATATCAATAATCTGTAAATGTATAGCACGGGCATCAGACCAGATGTGACAGAAATATTCAAAGCATGGACGAATGGCACTTATAAATATGTAAGATAGATTCTCACGAGACAAATTGTCTTGTACAACGCAGGGAAACAACGAGGTAGACCTAGCGATGGATTGATTATAATCAGTAATGAGTTATTCTCTTGGAGGTGAGTATCAACCATGGTGATGGAAGGTATAAATGGTTCTCTCAGACGATTAAAAAAGATCAATTTTCTTTAGTAATCTAGCCTGATACAAGATAAAAATTATAATGAATTCAATATCAAGTGAGTGATCCACACTTTTAAATTTAGCGTACTGTTAAAGGATTTCAATGCACCACGAAACGAATGTTGTTCGCTTACACGTAAACTGCCTGCAGTTTAATGAAGTTCACGTATTTAGTGGGCTTGGCTTGGCTTGGCACACTCGAATGTTGACTTTTGCTACTGCTTCTAATCGATTGTTGCCAAATCAAACAACGCATTTGAGGAGTTTTGCTAATACCCTACTGTGTTCAATCCCCAACCAGCAGTGATTCGGTGAACCCTCGACAACAATGAGGCCAACATTACTTCTTGTAGTTCCGGACGTCAATGCGACGTCTGTATAAAACAAGAATATAAAAAGCTATGTACATATAAAAAGATTATTCACAGGCCGCATTTGCAATCCATCTTTGCGGTGAATATTTATCTAACTAAATAATGTTCTCTCTGTATAGACAGATCAGAGCTGAGCAAATAAAGAAGCGGTCAATACAAGAGAGACTGTTAGGAAGAGGATAGATTGAAGCAGTTTCAAAAAACGGCCATGTTCTTACATCGCTTTTTATCTTGGGCTTTTTTATCTTTTAATTAAGAAAAAAAACGGACCGAAATAGAAAGGATTTGATTCGATTTCCATCTCAGAAGAAAGGCTTCTGAAAAATAAAGAAATTAAAACGGATGTCCATTCAGCAGAAAGAATCTAATAGAATTCTATTCTTTTTTATACATCCTTGTCAAACAATACATAGGATGAATATAAGAAAATAAAACATTTATATCAGATTCTCTAAAGTATTAAAGAACAGTGTGTTACATAGCTGGACTTGATCTTGTAATACGCTATTGAATGAATTGGCTATACAGCGTGGCTCTGAAAAATTTAACCTCTATATAAAAGTCATTTAATTATAAAGGCAGCGTAGTTATTAAGGTAATATCGATTCTGAAACCGGTACACTGAGGTCAACAACTTCTGGAGAGTTTGTTTTATGCTTCAACTCAATCTTCAAATGATGGCTTCAAAGGTGCATTCAACTCATGAAACTGGCTGTTGCCACTCGGTGTTTACTTCAGTGTATATATTTTTATACTAAAATAAGCACTATCCCTGACATGGGCCACTTTTACCCATAAATATAGAATAACTAAAAATATATATATATATATATATATATATATATATATATATATATATATATATATATATATAATTATTAAAAAAAGATTATTTAAGCTCTACTTCTGTATGGAGCACTGTTTTTTAAAAAATAAAACAAAAATACTAAAGAACTACAGAACTAACGTTTTGCTTCATATTTTTTACATACCTGCACACACACACACACACACACACACACACACACACACACACACACATATATATATATATATATATATATTGTGTGTGTGTGTGTGCGTTTAGGCAGAAAATTCTCTTGTCTGATTAAATAAATTACACATATTATGTCAGCTTATTTTTAACAAAGTCCGTTCATACTCACGAATAACCTTCCGTGCATTGATATAAATAAGTGTGATATAGCTGTTTAAATTTATTTTATTTCCTTTTCCCAAGTACTTTCGATCTTCTTCCAAGATCATCTTCAGGTGAGAAGTAGTACAAAACTATGTGTTGTTCATTAGTACAAGTATTTATAGAAAGTTGTGCGTTGTTATCCGTTACCGTAGTTTTTTATTTTCATTATGCTTTTAAATGCAAAACGTTTTAGCGTTCGTTAGAACGGGAAAAACGTTATCCATTATGGATTTTTTTTCATGTTATAATGTCATGGTCATGCGCGCATTAAAGAGTGAATAAACTGTTTCTTTACAGGCATTTCAGAACATTACTGCAGTATTTATAATGAAACCATTTTTGAATAGCTACACAAAAGCTTCCATGTTTCAATATTTTGATTTCTTTTGCCTGAAGAAGTACAATCAAATATTAAATCATGAAAAATATATATTGTATCAACACATCATGGTGATTACCAGTTTCATACGTGACGAATCCTTCAGATAAAGCGCTCTCTTTATCTCGAAGTAAAGTGTTCAGTGTTATTGATAATAAATAGATTGACATTTGAGCACTATTTTTTTTCTTTTCTAACGAACTTGTCCTGTTTTAATACTTTGTACTTCCAATATTCTTTTCTATTTTCGTGTTATATTTTCCGTCCTCTGTTATTTCATTAAATTAGTATATCTGCTTGATTTTAGGGGTCACCAATTTGTAGGCTAAAACTTGGTTTGTCTCTCATGCTAATGACAAGAGGTTCTTTCTTCTTACCGTTTATAATTTGTCCATTTCATTTTACAGTGATGAATTTTCTAGGATATATTTTGACTATAGTCTTGCGATTATTATTCCATCAATAATAACTCATTGAAAGTTCGCTATTTACATTGTTCGGATTATCATCCTCATCTTTGTTACTATATTTATCACAACGTTTCGTCTTTTGTACACTCTGGCCTTCTTCAGGCGGTTGGAATGTCGAACTGAACTCTTTATTTCGATCGCTGGGATAGACTGTTCAAGTTCAACAAGCCATGTCTAATAGATGCCAGTTACCAATTATTTCCTGTTAATACCCCTCTCCAAGTTCTCCACTGCCTTAACAAGGTATTGAACTCACAGCCTTTGGATCCTCTCACTGGATCTAACTAATGCTTTTATCCACTGTGCCATGACGCTGTGATAATTATGGCAACAAAGATGAGGATGATAGTCCGAACACTGTAAATAGTGTAGATAATACCTCATCTCAGAAATATAGACAGATACTGAAAGGCCTAAAAACTGTAATAAATATGGCGACAAAGATGAGGACAATTGTCTCAATAATGTAAGTAGTGTACATAATACCTCATCTCAGAAACATAGACAGATATCATTGAAAGTTATCCATTTATCTAAGGATTGTCTCGAAGTATAAATCAAATCTATATGATGTGAAAATCTCAATTACTGTCTTAGACTTCTTTCTATTTCTGTGTGGAGATTCACAAAAACGTAGAATCATGAAGCAGGGATTAATCGTAGTGCTAAAAATAAACACATAGAACCGAAACCTCATTTGTACAGCGTAGATGACTTCAAAACACTAAACAAATTAAAAAGATACAGGAAATTTTCATTATTTAAATTATTTAGACGGATACTTTTGTGCTCATTGTTATTTTCGTTATCACAACGAACCAGCTGTTGTGTTCTGCTGAACTACATCCGGGTAACCATTAAGGAATTTCATACTGAACCTTTTTATTGAATCTACTGAGTAAATCTTTCTCGTCGCTCTGCCCATCTCCATGGATATCCCGTCCTGTTTCCGATGAATGCCAGTACACACCACACGGCCCAGGTACAGACTATTGTCTCGACTGTCGATTAGTTGTTTTACAGCCAGTGTCTGCGATGGAAGTTATTACAAGGTAGCGTACGAAAATTGTAACTTTACACGAACACACTGGCAAGCCTCATCAGTTAGCAAATCGAAGTAATCTTCGCGACGAGGATATCGAATTTACACAGGAAGAAAAAAAAAAGACAAAATTCTCCCTCGTCAACTTCGAATTCGAACTCACACAGGAAGAGAACAAAGAAAAATTCTCCCTTGCCGAAACATCTTGGTGACAAGGAATTGGGACCTACACGGAAAGAAAAAAATTCTCTCTTCTCACCACAACAGCTTGGGCGACAAGAATTTACACTCCTCGGAGACTCAAAGGAGAAAATTGCTGTTTTTGCCAGTATCCACAACAACTGGGTAACAAAGAGTTACGAGGATTAAAATAAGGAAAATCGAGTTTTTCGTAAGACTCTTATCATGGAGGATTTTAAAAGTATTTTAGTAGAACTTGTAAAATACCAAAAGGAACAACAAATACAACTTCAAGAAAAACAAAATGAACAGCAATTCCAATTCCAAGAATGAATGGAAAAAGATTACTAGAAACGCAGAAGGAAAATCATGAAAGACAAATGCAAAATGAAGAAAGACAAATACAACTCCAGGAGCTAATTGTAAAAGTAGCGAATAATACACAACAAAATATTTAGAAAGAGGAGACTTTTTCCCAAGACGCAGTATGGAACACGATAGAAACATTCAAATACTTCCTAGAAGAGGATAAAAATTTCGGGGACTTTTTCAGACGTCGTGAAGACATATTCAACATCGATTGTCAAACCTGGACAGAAGCAGAGAAGTTACGACTATTACTCAGGAAATTAGGAACAGATGAATACACAAAATTGGTGGATTACCTTTTGCCCCAGAAAACAAATGATTTAGCGTTTGATGAAGCAGTTACATGCCTGACGGAGCTTTTCAGATCGAAAACGTCACTTATTCCACATTCGTCGCAATCGTGAATAAACATTGCGACGACTTCAAGTTGGCAGAATTAACCCCGGACAATTTCAAGTGTCTTATTTTTGTACAAGGGTTAGTCTTAGCAAATGATAGCGAAATGCGCAAAAGAATGCTTTCAAAACTGCAAAATAAACCTGGATTGACACTACAAAAACTATCGGAAGACTGCGAAAAATGTCTGAGTATAAAGAAAGATCTTTGAAGCTTTTGAGATTGAAAGACCACGAGAATATTAGAAATTAGAAGGACTAGCAGGAAAAGAAAATTTACAGAGCCTCTGATTATCGATCATAAAAGGAAAAGATATGAACTCCACCCAAAAAGGGATCAAATGAGTGGGGTGTTGAGGGGTCCTCGCCTTTTTACACAAATGGACTCACCCAGTATATCCATATACTACTACTACGTCAAGAGACGAGAGCAACAGAGGTTTAAGGTAACAAACAGACAGACAGACAGACGGAACGAACGTAGCGAGCAAGTGTCACAGTGAGCGAGCACATAGACTCAGTAAGAAGTCATACAACGATACTTCAATACCAAAGACTGTATAGATATTTTGCTACTAACCCGTATTCCTGGAACTACTAACCTGCATTACCAGTTTGTATTATTACGTTAATACATTATTTTCCTATATTCATTCTTGGCGTTTGTTATTTATTGGTACCGGATTTCATCACAGAATCCACAACATAAACCAATTGCTGTTGCAGATATCAGATTTTCAACGCGATGTGATTGTTCTCTTTAAGAAAGAACATTCAACTTGGGGACTGAGAAAATGCCAAGAAATTTTACCAAAGTTCTTTAGTTTGAACACCACATTTAACATTTTGTGTTTTTGTTCTGTTTTAAGCTACGAAATTTTTATCCTTTGTTTTTGTTTCAAATACCTGTAACAAAAATTCAAACAATTGCATAAACTGTACCAAATTTCCTGGGTGTTTTTTTGTTGTTTTTTTTTTGTGGGGCACCCTGTATAACAATTTAAGAATACACCTCTAAGCCACTAGGCATCTCTCGTATCACTAGAGAATAGATTATATAATGTAGCCACATTTGGCCACAGGCTGATTTAGTCTCATCAATGACATGACTTTCCAATGCTTGCACGGATTAATAGATGTAACGGAAAACCGGTGTTGCCTATATATTATAAATACTGATGGCAATTCCCAACCTTCTCAGTTGGTTATATACTAAGCTTAATAATATTTGACACAGGGTTAAAAAAAATCTTTGCAGCGCTTCGCAACATTTTTCTTTTTTACCATCTCGCCGATTTCTGATTTTTCTATCTGTTTACAGAATGTCTTGCCTTCAGGATATCCTGTGATATATATATATATATATATATATATATATATATATATATATATATATATATATATATATATTACTTTTTTTCGTCATTATGCACACTAGAAAATCTATGTTACTTTCTATTTTATTACTGCAAGCGATATAGTGTTTCTCATTCGTCATCTGACACATAGCTACAACAGAGAAGCACCCAGTCAGGATCGAAATCGCTAAATCTATGAAAGCAAATAAATTCCTTAGCCTCACTCCACAGCCAGTTTCCTAGATAGGTATTAAGCTGTGCTGGTTCTATCACGTGGTTAAAATCTTCTATTTCCTGTCAGGAGGTAATTATGCAGGAACTATCTGTCGGTGAAGGCCTACAATTGCGTTCAAAATATATTTAGTTATAGCCATAAAATGGTGTCAAAATATTTAGATTTAGGCATTAAATAACCCATAGTGGTGTTCATATGCAGTTAAACAAAATCAATCAAAGCGATCCCATTTTTACGTGTGTGATCATGGCTCTTCACAACTTCCAATCTTTGCAATATTTTTCTTTTTTACCACCACGCCGATTCCTGATTTTTCTATCCGTTTACAGAATGTCTTCGGTATATCCTGTGATATATACAGATGTATATCCTTCTCTTTTTATATATCGCTTGATATATATATATATATATATATATATATATATATATATATATATATATATATATATATATAATTCCTACTCTTTTTTCGTCATCATGTAACGTAGAAATTTCATGTTTCTGTCTGGTTAAGTTACTCATGCAGTTGTCCGCTAACTCTAGGCTAGGTGTCTAAAATATTTTCTCATATTTTTTAAGCATATAACTATAATAAATGGCCAGACTTTTGCCGGATAGTAACTTAGTATATTCGGGATATGTGACGAGTTTAGATTTGCCTAGGAAGTGGCCTTAACTGCCGTTCGAACGCGCGATGGGTGTCTGCGTGATCAGTTTGTTTAGCGTCATTCTACGGCAGCTACCCCCAGTAACTGGACACAGTGTCAAACAGTGTTGGTTATAAAATTGTTGCCTACTGGCAGATGGCATTTATTGCATGAAAAGACGAAGAGTAATGATACGAGAAGCGCTAACTGACAAGAAGTAAATAGAATCCTGTAGAACAAAATTATTGAAGACCTGTTGCTAGAGTAAATCTCATCAATCATATTTTTACAACTTATTCTCTGTATTTCCTTTAGAAATGCATTTTGGCTTACAAGCTCAGCATTCGTCAGTAGCTTATGTAATATAAAAGCGTAGTTTATAAAAAGAATAGAATCTATAGAATGTCATATGCATAGATTGGTGATTATGATATAAGCTCTCTAAATTCCCCTGAAGAGAATTAGGGTCATGGTATCAACACGCTAGGCGTTGCCGCTGTGGTTTCTGTAGCATTCTAGGTGTTACCACGTCCAACAGATTTCGTATTAGGAGTTTTTACTTTCTGAGAAAAGCTAGAGAGTCATATCATGCAGAGGTTGCTAATGCAGAAATATATTATTAGAAATCATCGAGAACAATAATTAAATCATTTATGATATCAAAATTTTTTCTAGTTGAGATAATACTTAAAGAAAATAATATTAGAAAATATATCGGTAATAAGATTCATTATTAAAAATGTGTCGTTAAATTATATACATTTCTTAACACCTATATTATATATACTATACATTATATTGTATATTCATAAGTATTCACTATTTCTGTTGGATATACGTACGTTATTTTTCTCACAATAATTTTCTTTCTCTCTTTTCTTTCTTTCTTTCGTTTGATTTTCCCTTTCTTTTTTATTTCGTTTTTCATTCGTTTTACTTTTTTCTTTCGTTTCGTTTCGCTTCGCTTCTTTCTTGTTTTCTTTATTTATATAGTTTATAATAATTAGAAGTAATTTACATATTTAGTCAAACATCTGCTATTGTAGTTAAATTAATTTTATATCACTTTAAGAGATATTCAATGATTCAGAATCTCTAGATGGTTCAAGCATAGAATGTTTGCAAACATTTTACAATTCAGAGAACAAATTTAGAAATACTAATTCTTTAAATTTTCACTCGTTTCAATGCACTTATAATGTAATAAAAATATTATTCACTCGAAAGTGATTCAGGTCGAATTTCCTGTATAATGTCTAAATAGATATATTTTCAGTCGAAGCATTAAATAAACCAAGCGTTTGAAAAAAATATTATCAATTGCACAATTGCTTACCAGTCGTTAGCCAAGTTCTCGTCCTTCGTGTTCGAGACAAGCCTCGAAGTACACATCCAATGAAGCGGGAGTATGATGGATCATTTCTTTTGAGGAAATCCAATTCACAAATAACGAAAACGACATAGTTTTAGTTTCAGTCACTCACATACCATTTGACTGTAACATGTAGAATCACTAAGTTTAGTAATTAGGTTCTGTATTTTCAAATGGATGGCATTTGTAATTATTCTTGAGACGCGGAAATAACTGATTTTGCTAAACTCCACACATGAATAAAATCTACACCACACGTTGTGTAAAATGATATGCGTATACAAAGCTAGAATGATACGGGGTGGCATGAGAAAAAGTGTTTCGATGTCAGCCTGCGTGCGAAGATTTTTCTCTTTATTTTATTGAGAATAAGATTGCCACTGTTGCAGATTACTTCAGGGAGCATCAAAATGGGATTGATGGAAATCTCGCCGGTAACGTTAACGAATGCTAACAGTCCACACGTCAATTCGAGACTACACGTTTTTTTTATGAATTGTAGCTTTTTTTCGCACTCGTCCGATTGACAGACTGATTATTACCGTTGTCCTAGCAGAAACTAATGAATTATGAGAGTTTATGAAACGACAAAGACGTCTATAAAAGGCATAACAATGTTTCGTTTCCCAAACTAAATATGGATCACTTCAAGTTTTATCAACAATTATGACTATGGGGCAAGGAATAGTTCGTAAATTTTAACACCT
The DNA here is from genome assembly GCA_903632075.3 of Acanthosepion pharaonis. Classification (NCBI taxonomy): domain Eukaryota; kingdom Metazoa; phylum Mollusca; class Cephalopoda; order Sepiida; family Sepiidae; genus Acanthosepion; species Acanthosepion pharaonis. Next base: position 2,587,369 of record CAHIKZ030001402.1, read on the forward strand.
CCAAAAAATGCTATCATTTAATCAACATAGGGAAGGTTTTCTACTTTTCCTCAGAATGGCTGATGGTAACCACCAGAAGAGCATCTCTTTGCGACCTCTTGGATTTACGTTTTCTACTGACATGAAGTGGAAGGATTATATTCAATCAATTTTTAAGAAGGTTGGTTCACTGTGTCGTATGTTTTGCGTCAGAATCAATTTTGTATGTCTATATGTCCGAGGCATTATGTACACTATTTACATTATTCGGACATTGTCCTCATCTTTGTCGTCATATTTATTACAACATTTCGGTCGTTGTACGCTCCGGCCTTCTTCAGGTGGTTGGAATGTCGAACTGAACCCTTTATTTCGCTCACTGGAGTAGACTGTTCTAGTTCCTCAAGGACACATGGCACATTGGATAAAGGCGTTGGTTAGATCCAGTGACAGGACCCAAAGAGTGTGAGTTCAATACCCGGTTAACGCAGTGAAGAACTTGGAGAGGTAAATTAACAGGAGATAACTGATAACATTAAAAACATGGCACGTGGAACTAGAACATTCTACCGCAGTGGGCGAAATAAAGGGTTCAGTTCGACATTCCAACTTCCTGAAGAAGGCCGGGCGTACAACGGCCGAAACGTTCTAATAAATATGGCAACAAAGATGAGAGCAATAGTCCGTATAATGTAAATAGTGTAGAATCCATTTTGCTCATTTATAAATTTACCATTCGCCCATGCATTGAATATTGCTGCCATGTTGCGTCTTGTGCTTCTACGATATAACTCAAGATTCTTGACAAAATCCAAACAAGTGTCTATAATTTAATCGATTCTGATCAATCATCTCGTCTTCAATCTCCCTCCTACCACCGTGACGTGATTTCTCTAGTTGTTTAGTTTTATTATTATTATTATTATTATTATTATTATTATTTTATTTTCTTTGATTTTTGGCGTTTACACATTTATTTCCGGGTCCCGCCCAGGGACCTAAGGTTAAAAATGGCGTCATGACACGTTCCACTGAGAAAAAAAAAAATTATTATTATTATTATTATTTCAAATTAGTTTTCCTTCTTTTGCTTCGACTGCTTGAATTTCAGGGTACCATTAGACTGGCAACGAGATCTCATAGTTTTATTGCCGTACTAGCTAGATCTAGTTTTGGGATTTGGCAGAGTTCTTTGCTTTGGATTCAGTAGCGCCAGTCTTTGATGTTCAGAGATGGATGGTCCTCGCTAATATCTACAGACTTCATTCGTTCAAAGCATTTTTAATAATTGATCTGAGAATGTCGCTGTATGCATCTGAGAGTTTAGATATTTTTGAACGTAAAAGAAAGGGAAAACATCTTGATCGTAACTATACTCCAAGTCTGAATATAAGCATTAGTATATCCATGATAAACTGACTACTTATCAAGGCGGAAGGAAGGACTAAAATAACAAAATGCTTAAAAAATATGAATTAGACATGAAAAAAATTAATATGCAAAACATGAATATATAATTAAGTTATATTAAACATACTTTATGCTACAAAGTGAAACCAAATCACATATCAGTATGTGAGTATTATGTCAATACAAGTAGCTTGTAGAATCGAGTTCTAGGCGAACGAACAAAATGTTCTTATTTCTACTATCCTAAAAAAGCATCAGGTAAAGTCATGTGGTATGTTTTCTGTTCATTTTTAGAACGCATCCGAATTACATCTGCGCCCGTGGGCAGCTATGGAGTTTTGAATACTGTCCCCCCGGCGAGCGCTCACGAGATCCTCAAGGCTCTCTTGGGATATTAGCATTTTTTCCTGTCGAAATGAAGATAATTGCCTTTTGTATATTTACAGCGCCTTCGTTTTATATGTCACGCTTTCTATCTTTCGACGAAGAAAATTTCAGTGCCTACAAGATTTTGACGGGGATGCAAGGTCGGTTCCTGTCGGAAGGCACATTTTTTTCACTAGGTTTTTTTTCTCGATCTAGGCCGGTTTCATTGTTAAAAATAATAAATATATATATATATATATATATATATATATATATATATATATATATATATATATATATGGACAAAGTTTATTGGTGGGAAAAATTAATGTGTAATTATTTGGAAAAAATTAAAGGCCTAATACAAAGTCCTTCCGTTTACAAAGAGAATGCTTTAAAGATAGAATATAGATGGCCTCCAACACTTTTTAGGTGGTAATTTAAGTGGGACTTGCTAAGGATGGTAAAAGCGTCCGCACTAAAACTGTCAGTACAATTATGGCTATTTATAAGGTGTTCTGTGATATATATATATATATATATATATATATATATATATATATATATATATATATATATATTATCGCATGAAACGTTATTTCTAGTGGATACTCGTATTTAAGTAGAAGCTCCGGTTATTTATTAAACATTATATTTATTTTCGTCTACCGGCCTCAATGTTCTAGGAATCTTATTAAAGAAAAATGTCGCGCTCTCCGGCCGGATTCGAAGCTGCGTTGCCCTTCCAACATTCAAGACGGTAAATGAAAATAAATATAGTGGTATGGTTTTCAGGCACTTTCCAAAGATGCCACACGCTGGGATCGATCGTTCCAGTCCGTTAACATGGTTCAAGAAAAAAAAAACCTGTGAGAAATAAGTTAAAACGAAGAGTGCGCAATACACTAGCTAGAGTAAAGGTAAAATGAATAAATCCTAATGAGCCAGGTCCTACTAGCGCGTTACAGAATCTTGCTTTGGAAGAGCAAAAATTACAGAAGGCTAATTAGTATATATAATGGTTGACGTTGAAATGCTTAAGGTTGTTGTGTTCGGGGAGTCTGTTCCATGAAAATAACGGTTCTGGGGGTGAAGCTACTGTGAACTGTCTCCTTACCTATAGAATACGGAGGAAAACAGGGTAATTCGACGTTGTGTCACGCGGCATGTCGACGTGTATATGTAGAGATACGGATTGGCGGAATTATGGTATATAGCATTTGCCATGAAAATATTGATAGAATAACGAGAGATTATCAACGTTTCGTCTATTGGAAAGAGGCATGATGTTGTTAGGGCAGTACCTAGCTCATTACGCTTTATTATATATATATATATATATATATATATATATATATATATATATATATATATATATATATTGAAAATGAAAAAATTAAAAATATAAAATCTTCATACACACTGTGTTGCAGATTAATATCCCTTCGTTTTTATTATTATTTCATTTAGATTCCTCGAGTAGTTTCGGCCAACATGGCCATCATCAGGAGAAAAATAATTTTCTGCTTCCTGGTAGCAGTGAACTACCGAAATGAATGTTTTGATGGAGAAAATGAACATTTGTCTGTAGTTTTCTTTTTTTTATTTTAATAACGCGAATTTTGGTCAGTCCTTGTGTTGGTCAAACAGTCTCTTTTAAGTTGTTATTTGAGATAAGAGCTGGATGGATTCATGCTGCTCTGAATTTCCTTGGTTATTTTGACAGTTTTATTGGCTCCTGGAAAGGGGATGTGTCTCTGTTAAGTGTGTGTGTTTTATTTGGTTCTTAGGGAGTGATTGACTATGATGTGTGTCAGCGTGTATATTACTATGGGTGTGTGTTATCATTTGGCTCATTAGGGAGTGAGTGAGTATGATGTGTGTCAGTGTGTATATTCGTGTGGGTGTGTGTATGAGTGTGAGGCCTCAACACCTCCGTAAGCATGTCTGTGTTGTGTGGGTGAGAGATGTGGGTAGGTTTTGATTTGTAGGGTTATATATTAATACTATCTATATTGTTAAGTTTATGGTTAAGCCCGGTTGTATCCACTTATTTTCATGGGACTCTAAAATCTTTCTAATGATATCTGCTCTGGACTTTTCTATTCTATCAATTATACTTAATTTGGCATGGGTTTTAAAATCGTGTTTTTTCTAGACGGAAATGTTGTACTACAGGTAATAATCTTTCATGGGGAGTCGACTTAATTAGATTGCGATAATTATTATTTCTGTAATGAATGGGCCATTCAGATTCTCCTACATATTGTTTCTGGCATTGTGTGCATTCTAGGAGGTAAATTATGTCATGACTTCTAGAGTAAGAGCCGTGGTAGATTTTGAAAGTAGATTTACTGAATGGGCTAGTGAATGAATTTGTGTGTTTAATGTGGTCGCAGCATAAGCTTATGTTGTTTTTACATGGTTGGGAAAATCCTGTTTTTTTGTTGCTGGTTTATTACCGATTACCTTGTCCCCTGAAATATGGTTACTACCTATGATTTCTTTTAGGTTTTTTTAGGTTTACGATATGCTAGAAGACCGGGTTCCTCAAACAATTTTTTTAGGTCTGGTTTGAGATGTAGTATTTCCCAGCGACTTTTGATTATTTGGGTAGTTGAGGCAGAGTGGGGTTGAAAGTGGTTACTAGTGGGATGCGGCTGGGTTTATTTTTAATTTAATATATATATATATATATATATATATATATATATATATATATATATATATATATATGAGCCAATAGTTTGAGTTAAATGTTTGTATTTCTATGATTGATAAGCTTAAAATATTTTTCCTTTAATTAAGTGCTACTATACTAAGAGGCTGAAAAAGTTTAACTGAATAAGTTATGGCGTGCAGTATTTCAAATTAAAGAAGACATATTCCTTCAAGTCTAATATTATTTTTAGGCTGCAAGGTTCATTAAGTAAAAGGAGTTAGAATTGTAGGGAAACCTTATTAAGTTGGTTTATTTTATTATTAGTATTGAGTATATGCTAAAGTTTATCAGGACAAGAAAATCCCTCAGAAAGTGAGCTAGTAAATTAGTTTTGAAAAAGGAACAAAACCTCATGCAATTCTTCGAAATTCAAAGTCATTTTTGTGATTTGTTATTCACGACCATATAATCGGTATTCTTACAAATGATACATAATTTTTTTAATGTTTCTTAATAATATTGTATAATACTTCTTGGAATTTTCCTTCTGAATTCTCTACGAACCCAGTGCCATTTCCATAGCGAATGCTTTTAATGCTAATTAGTGTCGATAAAAAAAAAATAAATAAATAAAAAACGGTGGACCATTTAATTCTCTTAAAATGATTGCGTTTTACAGATTACATTCGGCGGAAAATATCCCCTTGTCCTCCTGTTTCCGTCTTGGTGCGCTCATCAACATATTCACTATCTTCATACAAGCATTTTACTCATAATATATATGGTGAATTAAAATGACGAATGTAGCAACTGGTTTTGTTCTACTTTGGGAAATAGTATCATCCGCAAGCCGTGACAAACCAATGACGTCTAAAATGGTATGATGGATAGTGAATTCGACTTGCTGCTAAGTATATATATATATATATATATATATATATATATATATATATATATATATATATATTGTATGTACTTAGGCAACATTTTTCATTGATACATGTTCATTAAATAATATAGACAAGTGTTGTCTATTTATTTTATCAGAAGATATGAAAAAATTTACATAAAATAAATTGACAACATTTGTCTATATTATTTAATGAAATATCTATCTATCTATCTATCTATCTATATCTATATCTATCTATATATATATATATATATATATATATATATATATATATATATATTCAGTTCAACGTTATGGCTGACGTAGCAACGCTCAATAAAGGAACCTAAGTGAATTGTTTCTCTCTAAACTGGAAATTTATTGTATGTTAAGTAACGACTTCAGCTTTGAGTATTTTAGGCTTAAATCCTGATATTTATTTTCATTTTTTATTTCTGCGATCGATTTCGAAAATTAACAAACTTTTTGATATTTGTATTCGTTTATTTATGTAGTATTTCGTAATTTGTTTTGCCTTGTAGGGTCGTTGTTTACCTATCGTTCTATATTCTTAAAAAAACGTTATTTTCGAGCTTCTAAACGCGTATATAATATGCAGAGAGCGTGTCGCAATGGAAGAGCTTGGGCGTTACGAGGGACATGAATGCAATGCCGCCAGAAGTTCCGTCTCTTGGTAGAGTCACCCATGGAGGTAAGGGTCTAGGAAAGGGACCAGATTAAGCACGATCCGATGCCCGGCAGGTAAGCGGTGAAGCCAACATTCTACGTACGAGAACAAGTCGGCAGCCAGGTGTAAATCGTCATCAAGAAACTGCCTGTCATGCCCAGATTTACCGCAGCAGATGGTGTCAGCTGAAGTGTGTGCCATGGAGTGGCGACCCATGAACGACCACAAACAATTTGCAGTCAACGATTTCATGTACAAAGTCTTTTCTTCTTGTCACCCCTACAGAACTAATTAGAGAAGAGCAGTCCACGAGAAACATCCTTCGAAAAGACAAATATGAGAGAGAAAGAGACCCCAAAGAAGACCCAGAGCTCTCTATCCACTGAACCTTTCTAGCCTACCATACGGTAGCTGAGGACGCCTCTCCACGTTCAATATAGGACTCCATTCACACACAAGGAAATGTCGATATTCTCGCAAATACTCGGCAACGAGTTCCGCCGAAAAGGATGATAGAAATAAACGGAATCAAAGGCTGAATAACCCTGTTATATAACCTATTTTTGCACCTAGTCACACCAGCAGGGCAGGCAGTAAGGATCAAAATATAATTGGATTGCAAAGCTATCACTGAACGAAAGTTTTACGATAGAACCATAGTTCGGGAGAATAAGGATTTATGTAATTTTCATGTAACAATCTTGATCGTTACTATGATATTAACGTTTTGGTCAATGCGCATGCAACATGTACTAATACGCTAAAGTTCTTCTGGTACAATGCAGTCCTCCTACCCTCGAAGATATTTGCTGCATCATCAGGCATAGATCTATTATCTATTATTCTTTTCATATCTATCTATCTATGTTTTCTCTTCATATTTGTCTATATACCTATTTTTTTAATCATTCCCCTCCAAGCAATGCAATAAAACCACTGTTTTGCAAGAAGTCACTGGGTGTTAGAGAATATGACAAAAAACTAGAATTAAAAGAAGCCGGAAGATAGTTCCACAAGCGAGAAGTGCGATAGAAGAAAATGTTAGCATAGAACATACGGTTACATCTAGCCATTTTCCACAACAAAATGACTTGCCAGCTAGTACTGCGCTTACATCCATAATGTCTATTTACCATAACGGAAAATTCATCAAAACAAGTTCCATAAATTAATAATAATAATGGACTATTCCATACTTAATAAATGCAACGCATCAGGATAAGCAGGGAGTCAGTAGTTCAAGTCGAGTCAAGAGTCGAGTCAGAGGCAGCCCGAAACAGAGTCGCGTTCAGACAATTACTGCAAGACATTGGAATAGTGATACTGGTCGAGATTATATTGTTCTCTCTACTAAACCTGATTTTTCATACTAACACTTCTACTTCTCTGTATATATTCCTGTTTGTAATATATCTGTGTTATTCTATACTTGTGTTCGTGTTCTTCTTTATTGGTTCTACCTTGGACTATCACCGTGATACAAGGAACAGGACCATAACAAGTGGCGACGAGGAAACCAACACTCTACGCGGAGAACATACCATTTTTTTGGCTATCCGTCGCGCATAACAAGTGGCGACGAAGACACCCTAAAAGGGTAATACGAAACTAATTCTAAAAAAAAAAAAATTCTTTTTTTTATATCAAATTTTCACTGACAACAAAGGAAAGTTTTTTTTGTTGCGTTCACAGGCTACAGAATATCAGGTTACACACACACACACACAAAATACGTTAACATGGAAGATTTTAATTCAACTATTATGGAACTGTTGAAAAGCAACATAGGTACGAACAGAAACATCTGGAATTGCAAGAATTATTGTTACGTGCAATGACAAATAAGAAGCAACAATCCGAGAACGAAACAGTTCCCTCAAAGACGCTATTTGGAGTAATATCGAAGATTTCAAGTACGCACCCGACGAAGATAAAACTTTTGCAAATTACTTCCGAAGGTACAAAGATCTATATGATTTTGACTGCAAATTTGATTGGTCAGACGCACGTAAAGTACGCCTATTACTAAGAAAATTAGGCGCAGGCGAATATACCAAATTCGTAGATTATATCCTTCCTAGAAAAAACAAGCGAGTTAAAGTTCAAAGAACCCATAAAACTGCTAACGGAACTTTTCAGCCATAATGCTTCAGTATTCCATAAAAGATGGAAATGCTTGAACTTTACAAAAAAGGACAGCGAAGATTACATAACTTTCGCATCCGTTGTTAACAAATATTGTGACGACTTCAAATTATCGGAACTCAGCTCGGTCAATTTCAAATGCTTAATTTACATCCAAGGCCTGGTTTCAACCCAAGACGCGGAAATGAGACGCAGAATACTTACTAAATTGGAAAGTGAACAAGATCTGACATTTCAAAAACTAGCCAAAGACTGCCAGAGATGCATCAATGTGAAGAAAGACTCAAAAGACATAGCACAAGCTGGCAATAACACACGTACGCAAAGTACGAAGGCAAACAAATTTTCCCTCCTCACAAACAAACCGAACCGATTTTCCCGCCTCAAGAACAGGTAAAACAATTTTTTCTAATTATAATCAACATAAAAGGAAACTACCAACAAGTCCATGTTATCGTTGTGGTTCTTGGCATTTGGTTAAAGACTGTACATATCGTTTTAAAACTTGTCTATCATGTAAAAAAATTGGCCACAAAAGTTCTCATTGTTGGTATAGAAAAGAAAGCAAAAGCAGTATAAGAATTACGAGGACTGATCAAGCAGATGAGACTAATATAAGAAAATATGTACAAGTTGAAATGCAAAACAGAAAAGTTAGGTTACAGTTGGATTCTGGCTCAGACTTAACTATCATAAACCTACAGACATGGAGAAAACTAAACAAACCTGTCATGTTAACAACGGATAAAATTGCTAGATCAGTTACGGGGAGAAAGATAAAATTCGAAGGTGAAGTAATTACAAACGTAACATGTAATGGAATGACGAAAAAACTAAAAATGTACGTCTTAAGAAATACCGAAAACCTATTCGGAACAGACTGGATGCAAAAATTCGAATTGTGGGATTTACCTATCAGTACGTACTGCCAAAATGTAAAAAACTTATCAACCGAGGCAGACAAATTAAAAGGAAAACTAAAAACGAGTTTACCCGAAGTATTTTCAGCAGGTCTCGGAAGATGTAAGAAAATGGCAGCTAATATCGAAATAAAGGAAAACGTTCAACCAGTTTTCAAGAAAAAAAGAAGCATACCGTTTGCGTCCATAGAAAAAATTGACAAAGAATTAACTAGACTCGAAAATACGGGCATATTGAAAAAAGTAGAATACAGCAAATGGGCCGCGCCGACGGTCTACGTCAAAAAGAAATCAGGAGAAATTCGACTTTGTGCTGATTTTTCTACAGGTTTGAACGCAGCAATAAAGGAATACCACTACCCTCTACCCAGACCAGAAGAAGTATTAACTAAATTAAATGGCGGAAAATATTTTTCAAAAATTGATTTAAGTGTGGCGTACCTGAAAATTCCAGTCGATGAAGAAAGTTCAAAACTTCTATGCATAAATACACACAAGGGATTGTACAGATACCAAAGACTACCATTTGGAATTAAGGTCGCGCCGGCTATATTCCAACAGACAATGGATACGATGCTTGCCGGACTAGACTACACAATTGCATACCTGGATGACGTATTGATTTATAGCGAAAGCGTTGAACAAAACTGGCAACATATACAAGAAGTTTTTAAGAGAATTCAAAGTTATGGATTCAAAGTAAAAGAAAATAAGTGTGATTTTTTCATGAAGGAAATTAAATACCTTGGCCATATCTTAGATCAAGAAGGTAGACGACCAGACCCTGAAAGGTCTACAGCAATAAAAAAAATGCCAGTTCCTAAGAATATAACACAACTACAAAGTTTTCTTGGATTAGTGAATTACTGCCAGGAATTCATACCTCAAATGCATAAACTTCGCGGACTACTGAACGAACTGCTAAAAAAAGAAAAAGTTTGGCAGTGGACAGATCAACGCCAGGAAACATTAGAAAAAATAATCAAGACATTAACATCGGATTTATCTTTGGCACACTATGATCCTAAACTAGAAATTATTGTAGCAAGTGACGCGAGCGCCTACGGAGTCGGAGCGTGTATATTACATAAAATGCCAGATGGGACAATAAAACCTATCGCACATGCTTCTCGAACCCTATCACCAACAGAAGTCATGTTTGCTAGGAAAATCAGATCAGCGTTCGATAAACTACTACCAAGCAAAACAAAACAAGTAACACAGTCCTACGCACCAAAAAGAAAATTCCTCCCAGGAGAAAACGTTTTTAAGGCATATATAAAACAATACCTCTTACTGGGAGCAAGGCATAATTGAGAAAAGAATCGGTGATATGATGTACATAGTACAAGGAAAAAACTTCTCACACAGAAGACACGTAAACCAAATAAGTAAGAGACCGTTACAGGATGCTAACGGTCCACCTCAAGATGAGGTACTGGACACGATTTTCGACACATTCGATACAAAAAGACCGCAGACAATGCCAGAACCAAGAAAATCGTCTAGAAAAAGAAAATTTACTGAACATTTGGAAATAGATCCAAAGAAAAAAAGATATTAAAAACAAACTCTACTGCGCAAAAGCTTCGGAAGGGGGGTGTTATGGGATCTTACTCATAATAATAATAATGGACTATTCCATACTTAATAAATACTGCACCTCAGGAGTAGGCAAAGGGTCACTCGCTCATTTACTGAGCGACTGTTCGGTCAAACTCTCTTCCTACGGGCGGGAGGAACCCGAAGAAGGCTACGCCGAAGGGCGGAGTCTCCTTCGGGGAGGTAAAACCGGCCCTGAACCCGTTTGTACGGGTTCAAATGGGCTATTTTTTGGCCGAGCCTAATGGCTCTGGAATGCCCACGTTAAAAAGGTCTAGTGCCACATGACACCCTCGTGGGGGGCTGACTGAATATCGTCAGTCGTTCACTTTCTGAGCGACTGTTCGGTTAAACTCTCTTCCTACGGGCGGGAGGAACCCGAAAAAGGCTACGCCGAAGGGCGGAGTCTCCTTCGGGGAGGTAAAACCGGCCCTGAACCCGTTTATGCGGGTTCAAATGGCTATTTTTTGGCTGAGCCTAATGGCTTGGGAATTGCCCACGTTAAAAAAGCCTTGTTCATGACACCCTCGTGGGGGGTGACTGAATATCGTCAGTCGTTCACTTTCTGAGCGACTGTTCGGTTTAACTCTCTTCCCTACGGCGGGAGGAACCCGAAGGAGGCTACGCCGAAGGGCGTAGTCTCCTTCTACGGCCCTGAACCCGTTTATACGGGTTCAAATGGGCTATTTTTGGCCGGGCCTAATGGCTTGGGAATTGTCCACGTTAAAAAAGGCCTTGTGCCCATGACACCCTCGTGGGGGGTGACTGAATATTGTCAGTCGCTCACTTTTGAACAGACTGCTGGTTTGAACTCTCTTCCTACGGGCGGGAGGGACCCGAAGGAGGCTACGCCGAAGGGCGGAGAGTCTCCTTCGGGGAGGTTTTGTCCCTGAACCCGTTTATGCGGGTTCAAATGGCCCGAGCCTAATGGCTTGGGAATTGCCCACGTTAAAAGGCCTTGTGCCACATGACACCCTCGTGGAGAGGGGTGACTGAATATTGTCAGTCGCTCACTTTCTGAGCGACTGTTCGGTTAAACTCTCTTCCTACGGGCGGGAGGAACCCGAAGGAGGCTACGCCGAAGGGCGGATTCTCTTTCGGGGAGGTAAACCGACCCTGAACCCTTTTAGACGGGTTCAATGAGCATATTTTGGCCGAGCCCACGGGCTCTGGAGAGAGCCCACGTAAAAAAGACCTTGTGCCACATGACGCCCTCGTGGTCGGGGGTGACTGAATATCGTCAGTCGCTCACTTTTTGAGCGACTGCTCGGTTAAACTCTCTTCCTACGGACGGGAGGAACCGACCCTGAACCCGTTTATACGGGTTCAATGGGCATATTTTTGGCCGAGCCCACGGGCTCGGAGATCCCACGTTGAACCGGCCTTGTGCCACATGACGCCCTCGTGGGCGGGTGACTGAATATCGTCAGTCGCTCACTTTCTGAGCGACTGTTCGTTTTAACTCTCTTCCTACGGGCGGGAGGAACCCGTTGGAGGCTACGCCGAAGGGCGGAGTCTTTCTTCGGGAGGTAAAACCGGCCCTGAACCCGTTTATGCGGGTTCAAATGGGCTATTTTTTGGCCGAGCCTAATGGCTTGGGAATTGCCCACGTTAAAAAAAGCCTTGTTCACATGACACCCTCGTGTGGGGTGACTGAATATCGTCACTCGTTCACTTTCTGAGCGACTGTTCGGTTTAACTCTCTTCCTACGGGCGGGAGGAACCCGATGGAGGAAGGCCGAAGAGCGGAGTCTCCTTCGGGGAGGTAAAACGGGCCCTGAACCCGTTTATGCGGATTCAAATGGGCTAGGCCTAATGGCTCGGGAATGCCCACGTTAAAAGGCCTTGTGCCACATGACACCCTCGTGGGGGGTGACTGAATATTGTCAGTCGCTCACTTTTGAACAGACTGCTGGGTTTGAACTCTCTTCCTACGGGCGGGAGGAACCCGAAGGAGGCTACGCCGAAGGGCGGAGTCTCCTCGGGGAGGTAATATCGGCCCCTGAACCCGTTTATGCGGGTTCAAATGGGCTATTTTTTGGCCGAGCCTAATGGCTTGGGAATTGCCCACGTTAAAAATGCCTTGTGCCACATGACACCCTCGTGGGGGGGGGTGACTGAATATTGTCAGTCGCTCACTTTCTGAGCGACTGATCGGTTAAACTCTCTTCCTACGGGCGGGAGGAACCCGAAGGAGGCTACGCCGAAGGGCGGATTCTCTTTCGGGGAGGTAAACCGACCCTGAACCCCTTTTAGACGGGTTCAATGAGCATATTTTTGGCCGAGCCCACGGGCTCGGCGAGCCCACGTTAAAAAGGCCTTGTGCCACATGACGCCCTCGTGGTAGGGGGTGACTGAATATCGTCAGTCGCTCACTTTTGAGTGACTGCTCGCTTAAACTCTCTTCCTACGGACGGGAGGAACCGACCCTGAACCCGTTTATACAGTTTCAATGGGCATATTTTTGGCCGAGCCCACGGGCTCGGAGATCCCACGTTGAACCGGCCTTGTGCCACATGACGCCCTCGTGAAGGTGGGTGACTGAATATCGTCAGTAGTTCAAGTCGAGTGAAGAGTCGAGTCAGAGGCACTCCGAAACAGTGTCGTGTTCAGACAATTACTGAAAGACATTGGAATAGTGATACTGGTCGAGACTACATTGTTTTCTCTACTAAACCTGATTGTTCATACTAACACTTCTACTTCTCTGTATATATTGCTGTTTGTAATATATCTATGTTATTCCATACATGTGTTCGCGTTCTTCTTTATTGGTTCTACCTTGGACTATCAACGTGGTACAAGGAACCAGACCATAACAAAAAGGCAGAGAGAAGCTACATTATGACGCGTCTATGCGTCTGTATGCCTGTCTGTATACAGGGTACGATGGATAAATTGTCGTCTAAATTACACAAAAATGAAAATAATACTAACATACTTTAACAGATACATTTACCAAATTAAACAATAATATCTGGAAATATTAAGGAGTATACTTATTTTAGAAAGTGTAACTTAGGTCTGCTCAGCATAGTTGCAAACACAAATGGGCTTGAGCGAGCGTCTGCAGTAGGGATTTGGTAGCCGCCCTAATAGACGGGTATCCTTGAATTCGGGAACATATATATATATATATATATATATATATATATATATATATATATATATATATATATAGAGAGAGAGAGAGAGAGATACATTGTGCATATTTTGGCAGCAATTTTTCATTAATGCATGTTTCATTAAATAATATAGACAAGTTTTTTTCTATTTATTTCAAGTAAGTTCCTTTCATATTGTCTGATAAGCTTAATATCATTATCATTGAAAGACGAAAGGAAATCACCATATTGATATGTTTTAATCCTATCTAAGCTTCCGGCTTACATAAGCCATTATGAAAGATGACAACAGTGAATGTTCATATCAATACAAAATAGCAATTATAAAAAATCTAATACATCGCGCAGAAACCAATTCATCTACAAAACAGATTTTTTACAATGAACTAAAGAATACTTATGAATAATAGCTTTCCAAACGATATAGTTGATGAACAAATAAAATGATGTCTTAGAAGTCTTAATGCTAAGCCAATAGAACATAATGCTGCTTCAACTAATCCCAACTATATTAATCTCTTATATCGTAGTCAAATGAAAACTAATTATAAACAAGATGAACATATATTCAGTTCAAAGTGACCATTCAGAAAATAGAATATTTCTGCAACCGATTTAATTCTGGTTTGATATTCGTCAAAGCTGCCTTAATGGCGTTTGTGTTTTAAATATTGATTTACTGTTTGGTTTGACTGTCGTGCGCTAAATTTTATGCAACAGACTGAGCTTTTTGAAAAAATAATCTTCGATATATTTCGTTATTTTTTGTTATCCCACTCTCTAACTGTTGCTAGGAATATATTTTAAAGGTATTGAATTTAAATGCGATGTTTCTATCTTTGTTTTCTTTTTTATGTCGTATGTTTTCTATCTTTGTTTTCTTTTTTAAGTCTTTTGTTGTTTTTACGTCAATAATATTTAAATATTGCATTCAAATTGTTTCTATCGCGTTATCTCTACTCGCAATTCTAGTAACATTAGAATGTTTTGAAAATGTCGATTTACACAATCGAATCTAGTTTTTCCTCCTCAAGATAAGAGAAAACACCTGAAGCTGTATCGATTTTAGGGTGGACTTTTTGTCTTTTGAAATATCAGAGCCATTTCTGAATTCGTCAAAACTGAAAATCATGAAATCATGATTATTATGGATAACTACATTTTTTGGAAATATTTGTTTGCGACTTTGTAGAAAAGAGTATCGTTTTCTTGGATAGTTTATCATCCTTGCTGCATTTTGCCATTGAAATGCGATGCATAACACCATTCTTCGCTGTACTAGGATGGTATTAACGATGTTTCATCCCTTTCACCTTTCCTTTACAGACGTCATTTGCTTTGTACTTCGCTTGATTTTGAACAGGAATAGATTTCTTTGCATTATTTACATTATTCGGACTGTTTTCCTCATCTTCATTGCCATATTCCCAACGTTTTGGCCGTTGTTCGCTTCGGCCTTTATATCGATGTTTATATATCTGTCTATATCTCTAAGATGATATATTAGGATTACTTACATTATTCGGACTGTTATCCTCATCTTCATTGCCATATTCACAACGTTTAGGCCGTTGTACGCTTTGGCCTTTATTTCTCTGTCTCTCTATATATCTGTCTATATCTCTAAGATGATGTAGTATGATTACTGAAATTATTTACATTATTCGAACTGCTATCCTCATCTTCATTGCCATATTCACAACGTTTCGGCCGTTGTACGCTCCGGCCTTTATGTCGATGCCTCTCTGTATATCTGTATATATTTCTGAGATGAGATATTATGATTACTTGTATTATTCACATTATTCCGACTGTTATCTTCATCTTTATTGCCATATTGAATTATTGTTTCGTCCGTTTTATGCTCCGGCCTTTGTCACGTAATTGGAATTTCGAACTGAACTCTTTATTTCGTCCACTGGGGTAGATTGAAAAAGGCTGGAGCGTCCGCAAGGATAAAAAAAAGAAATTAATTACATCCTGACACTCAAGTTGGTCTAAAACTGACCGTATGGTGAAAGAAAGGAAAATAAAGCGTTTGTTTCAGTCAATTTTCACGAAGGTGTAATTATAAATGAGTCTCTCTTGGAGACCACTACAATGACTATTTGTTTGACTACCCATATTGACGATTTCTTGAGGTATATAGTGATATATAGTGATTTAAATGCTCTCTAAGTGCTCCATATTTGTGTCGAATGTACGCTACCCTTAGTAAATAATTATACAAGTTCCTGTTGATTCAATACTCGACGAATTTAAATATTTCGAATATCGTTAGCGCAGCACTGACGTACTTGGTAACCCATAGATGTTTTCCTTACTGCGTAGATGTGAATAGATGCTCTATTATAGGTTACTCTATCGGGCGTGAGAGAACATTGCATGGGCTGTGTATTATGCAACAAGATATTAACATTTTTAATATCACAAGTTTTTTGGCGAAACATTATATGATCCATTTCTGTAAGTGCTTTTGCCCTGCAGGTTTCATTCAGCTTCTAGATATTCTCTAAACCAAGAATCATTGGAATTGGGGAGATTTTAAATCGCAAATGAGATTAATGATAAACAGACGATTTAGCTAATGGATTTATAAAAATGGGGCTTTGCCGACTGTTCTGTAAAGCGGAAGGGTTACTGAAATAAATGTCATATCCCATGGGGAATATTTTCTAAAGAGCTCGTTACACTAAATTAAATTCTTGATTTTTCCAGAACGTTTTTAGAATTTGTTTATTTTACACAAAATGTACATTTGCTTATTGTTATATTTTTTTAAATTAAAAATTTACAGAACGAACATTTGTTATTTCAAAAATTGATTTGTATCAAAATGGAAACATAATCTTTATTACGAAATGAACCGACAATTATTTTAAGACATTTTTATGCTTAGACATTCTTTTTATAGATACAAATATTTAAGTAAATGCAACATTTACCAGCCAGAATGTCCGAGAAATTTTCAAAGAAAATATTCGTCCTCCGACAGGAATCGAACCTGTATCCTATACGAAACCGTCATATAACCTGACGTACCTTAACTGACTGGGCCACAGAGGTGCGGTCGGTTAACAAAGTCGATTTTACTATCTTTAAACTGCAATCTTCCATGATTTTCTCACGTACATTCTCGGCCGGTAAATGTTATAAATAGTGTTTATTATAAAACAGATTATTTACTTAAAGATTTGCGTCTATAAAATGAATGTATAAACATAAAAATGTCTTAAAATAATATTTATTATAATTAAAGTTATATATAAGAGAAACATACAAATTTAGTAATACATATAGTGTCATATACCCGCGATAATTATTATTTTCCATTTTAATATTGACTGGTTGATATTCATTAACAGTCATCTATCTTTTTCTCATGGATTACGTCAACATTTCTTCTGTTTCAAATTTAACATTATTTATAGCAGTTTAATTCTTTCCCAAACTCTTCCTGAACTCTACAAGTGTCTAAATTTCAAAATCGGCAGATGCAATCCAACCTGAAGTTTTGAGACGTTGGTGTATTTCGGTAAGGCCTCTTACAACGTTTCTTCAGGTGCGGAATCTATAAATATGGAATTGTTACAAGATTAGTATCTGTTTTCAATCGCTGGGAATTTTCTCTCTATTTTAAAACCTATAACATTTTTGAGCGTGCATTACTCCTTGGGGCGGTCGAAAATGAATCTCTTCGCATTTTAATGTAAATTTACATTGCCATTGGCAAAGCAGTACGATTCGAAATACGCGATAGATTTTTGGTCTGAGTGATATATCAGATTTTATAACGCTTCAAGATCAGTTACGGTTATTTTTAATGAGACAAATGCGCTGTAAAAGAGTATATTATCAGCTTTCCTTGACTTTTTCAAAAACACGTTCTTTTACCTCGGGGAATTCTAAGTATCTGATCACCGGTAGATAGTTGTGCTTTCTATTAGTCAACTTAAAATTAATATTTTGTATCAAGACAGAATTACTTAAAATATCAATTTACTGGATTTCTCTTCCTCTTTTTTTCTATCTCTTTCCCTTTCTATTTTCTTTTTATATATATATATATATATATATATATATATATATATATATATTATTTTTAAAAAAATATGATTCTTTCGCTACATAAGAGTCCTCATGTTTCAAAAACGAGAGCCGAAAACCTCAATATAATTATTAAAATTAAATTGAATTAAAGTATCAAGCCCTGTTTCATCCTCAAGCGAAAATTTAGGAATCCTAAAGGTTTCTAAATTTAAGATCTACTTCTGTAGGGAGCACTGTTTTATTTTTTTTTTAAATAAAAACAAAAATACTAAAGAACTCGGATTATTTACCTAACGTGTTCTTTCCTATTTTCTACATATCTTTTATATATATATATATATATATATATATATATATATATATATATATATATATATATATATATATATACTTGTATATTTAGACAGTAATCCTTCTTTATGCATGTTTCATTAAAAACGGCAGACAAGGCACTACCTTAAGCTTTTTATTTAATTTTTCTTGTGTTCTAACAAGAGCTTCCTTTTCTGGACAAAGGGTGTGTAAGAACTGTCCAAATGTTTTATATTTCCGAGCGCTTTCGGCTATACCTTTAGCGCCTGGTTTTTAAGCCATCGGGACTATTAAGAAGGCCGTATCGATGGAGGTATACTCAAGAAGAATCATTCCAGTAGTGCATAGAAGCGTGCAGGGAAGGATGGAAAAGTCCATTAGACACGGGGAAGATAACTTTGAAGGGAAACCGTGTAGTTTGTTATAAGTCGTTTTTGACACCAGTCTCATTACTTTTCAGACAGACCTCGTATTATACCTCATTATATATATATATATATATATATATATATATTAAGAAATGGACAAAGTCCGACAATTTATTTATTAAAGACATTTTTATGTTTAACGTTCTTTTTTTATAGATACAAGTATTTAAGTAAATGCTCTGTTTATAATAAACAGTATTAAATAACATTTAGCGGCCTGAATGTCCGAGAAATTTTCATAGAAAATATTCGTCTTTTGACAGGATTCGATCCTGCATCCTATACGGAACCGTCATTTACGCTGACATGCATAACCTCTCGGCCACAAAGGAGCGTTCGGTAGGCAAGGTAGAATTGATTGAAGTTTATAAGCAGTAAAGGACGAATATATGAAAATCGGACAAGGCCGGTTGTCGGACTTGTATCTATAAAAAAGAACGTTAAACATTGTCCGGACTTTTTCATTTTAATATATGACGTCATTTGTTTACATTTCATACGTCAGAGCAGTTATGAATGTACGAGATTCATGGAAGATTGAAGTTTATAAGCAGTAAATTCAAACCTTTGTGGCCGAGAGGTTAGGCACGTCAGCGTAAATGTTCCGTATAGGATGCAGGTTCGAATCCTGTCAAAGGGCGAATATTTTCTATGAAAATTTCTCGGACATTCAGGCCGGTAAATGTTATTTAATACTGTTTATTATAAACAGAGCATATACTTAAATACTTGTATCTATAAAACATAAAAATGTCTTTAATATATATATATATATATAATAATTATCAGTCATAATAATTAATCCTCAACAGAATGCAGAAAGAACTGGACAACCGTTTCGTGTTATTTGAGACTCATCAGCAGTCCACATCCAGTGGATTCTTACTTTAGATTCGATGAATTATGATGTGAAATTATTTAAATTAAATACACACACACACACACACACACATATATATATATAATTATTTATTTAAAAATATGATTCCAACTCGTGACATAAGAGGTCTCATGTTTCAAAACAAGAGCCGAAATCTTCAATATAATTATTTCAATTAAATTGAGTTAAAGTAAGCTCTGTTCCATCTTCAAGCGTTATTTCAAAAAAAATTTCCTTCGACCCGATGTAGTCGTCCTGTCCCCTTAGCAAAGAATCAGCTCAAAGGCATAAAATTTCCACCACCATGCTTAATGGTTGGGATGGTGTTCTTGGGATCCAAACACGGCGAGTCGAGTTGATGCAAAAAAGCTCAATTTTAATCTCGTCTGACCATATTACTTTCTCCCAACCTTCCTCTGAATCAACCATGTTCTCATTTGCAAAATTTGGAGGTGGCTGTATATGTGCCTTCTTGAGTAGGGAGACCTTGCTGGCACTACATGATTTCAGTCCACTACGACGTAGTATGTTACTAAGAGTCATCTTGGTGACTCTGGTCCCAGCTGACTTGGGATCATCAACAAGCTCTTGCCACGTAGTTTTGGGTTGTTTCCTTGCCTTTTTCATCATCAGGTTCTCTCCACGTTGGCAGATCTTGCGTGGAGCTCCAGATAGAAAAAGTTTGATGGTGTTTCTTTCTTTTTCTTAGTATTGCGCCAACAGTTGACACCTTCTCACCTATCTGCTGGCCAATCGTCCTGTAACCTATTCCAGTCTTGTGCAGGTATACAATTTTGTCCCGGATGTCCTTAGACAATTCTTTCATCTTGCTCATTTTGGAGATATTAGATTCTGATTCATTGAAGGATTCTGTGAATTAGTGTTTTTTATACAGGCAATGAGTACTTGATTAGGAGTAATAATTGACTAATAGGACTAGTCTCCTGGTTACATAACCGGTCTGTAGGCCTGAATCGACGCTGGTTAGTAGAGGGTGAAATGTTTATTTTATCAATAAACATTCAAACATTAAAAAAAAATCTTTCTCCCTTTATAATGTGATTTCCTAGATTTCAGCATGGGAAAAAATTCTATCGATTGTTTTCTTTCGTTTTCAAGACGAACCTACCCTGAAAATTAGAGACCGTCCCCATTTTTGTAAGGTGGCAAATCAGAAAATCAGCATGGGATGAAATATTTATACTTTGTTCTAATTTTATCGGCGTATATATATATATATTGTTTTCCTTTCGTTGAAATAGTCACAGATTTTATATACTTTAGATGTCATGTGTCGTCTGTCGTAAATGATGCCATGAAAGAAGGGCTAAATAGAACACCGGAGAAGAAGGACATACATATATATATATATATATATATATATATATATATATATATATATATATATATGACCGTAAACAGTTATTATATCAGGTTTTACTGCCTATAAAAAAAACACAAATCATTCTTCGATAATAACCACCCATTATAAACCTATTGTTTAAAAAGAACCAATCCTAAAAACCGCCGTAAATCTACATTTTTTTGCCATTTCAATGGTTCGGAAGATATTATATTCTACTAAATGGTATTAGGTTCCCATTTTTACAAAAACCGTTTTTTTTTGCATTTTTATGTTTATAATTCTTTTTATAGATACGTCGGACCCGTGTATATATATATATGCGTCCTCCGACAGGAATCGAACCTGTATCCTATACGGAACCGTCATATAGCCTGACGTGCTTTTTTGATTTCGCCACAGATGAGCGTTTCGGTTAGCAAGGTCGATTTTACTGTTTTTAAACTACAATTTTCCATGATTTTCTCACGTACATTCATATCTGCTCGATGCGTATCCAAACTTAAACAAATGACGTCACACATTATGAAATAGACGAAGTCCGACAATTATTTTAAACATTTTGATGTTTATACATTCTTTTTATAGATATTATAAACAGAGCATTTACTTAAATATATGTATCTATAAAAAAGAATGTATAAACATAAAAATGACTTATATTCATTACTAAATATTTCTGTAGATAATTCATTTTTATTTAATCCTTTGCCTAAATTACACATTGTTGTTCAGGAATTCTACCGAATGTGATCGTTTGGTTATTTTCATTACTTTAGCCAATATACATTCGAAATAATTTATCCTTATTATTCAGATGTTTTCTTTTTGGCAATCCATTTGTTTTTCTTACGACGCTTTTATTTGTTTCTTCTTATCTTTATTTCTTGCTATTTATCAACCATTTTCTTCCCTCTTCCTCTCTTACCAATGTTTTCTAATTTCTTTTGTGAGGTTTCTGTCCTTTATGGAGTTGTTTTCCCCATCACACATTAGTTTTACAATACCATGTTTCTATTTTATGACCATGCACATCTTTTTATACCCGAAATCAAAAGATGAACATCAATAACTCTACGATTATTCAGACGTATTTATCATATGTTGAACAGCTCTTATGTTGCATATAAAATTCACCCACCGCCTATTGGAAATATTTCTAATATAATGGCCGGCTACTTCTCGTATCCAAGCACACCCGTTGCCAGGGCGGTTTGCCAAACCCTATTACAGACGTCTGCTCAATCCACAGAGCATACTAATAGTTTATATTGCAAATATGCTGAGATGAACATAGATACAATTTATGAGATCGCGTAATCAATCTCTTAAACAAGACCGGTACGCTCAAACACTCGACCACCCAAATTTCAATGGCAATGTTTAGGACAACCTGTGGTGTTTTTTTTTTGTTTTTTTTTCGGGAGCATTCCAAAAGTGTCGCCCACTGGGATCGCTTACCCTGGTGGATAACGTCAAAAAGAGATTTTGACGAATAACTCGACCATGATGACATTCGAAACCAGGTCTCAAGAACTCAATATGGTAGTAGTAAAACTACATATTTTTTGTTGTGGCTTTTTTAAATAATTTCATCCTAAGCAAGGTGAGAATGCCACTGGTACGCAGAGGGATACGAGGAGTGAACGTCAGAGAAAAGACTGAGTATATGTAGAAAGTACAAAATATGAACGGGGTTCAAGAAGATAGAAAATGGCGATCGGCGGGAAAAGAAAATGTTGAAGTAGAATTGGGAATTGCATTTAGCCATTTCACCCGTAAACAGGTAAAATGCCAAACTAGTAGCACGTTTAAATTCATGTAGCCAGGGTACCATGGAACACAAAATCTCGTCAGTGCATTTGCCATAAAAATATTTGTAGAAAAGAGAAAGTGAAGCCACGCCACGTCGATGAGAATGCGACTGAAGATGCGATTTCAAGTCAGGATCGATTACATTGCAGATCTTTGTCAAGAACCTCGAGATGACTAGCAGGAACAACAGACCAGATATGGTAACAGTATTCAATCCACGAACAAATGGTAGATTTTTAAGTGTGCAGGACACTGACGAGAACATTTTTTCTGGCAAGACACAGTGATCCAACTTTGTTTGCAGTCGCTGCAATTATTGATTCGATGTCGTCGTTCCACTTGTGTACAAGAAAGCATTCGGCTTTCATTGACTGAACAAATAATGTCATACTCAGTTAAAATTTACAAAAGAGATCTTTTAATAAAAATAGGTTTCGCAAGTCACTGAATGTTAAAATTATTTCTGACTCTGATAAAAGTTTCCTTCCAAATCTTTCGTTTTGAGTAGTGTGAAAAGTTGAATATAATATCATTTTATTTCTAGTTCCATGTGCTACTCTCTTTTGTTGTTACTGCTGGAAGTATTCTAGAGATGCGGCTTTTGTCTTCTTCAAAATTTGTAGGATTAACTCATTTGAAGTAATTTTTAGCCAGTCATTAGAGAAAATGCTTCTTTAGAGAAAATAATTTACTCATCGCTGAATAAGTCTGACGTCATGCATATCATTCAACGGAGAGAGATTCGATCAGATTAAACTATTTAAGAACGACTCTAGTTTTCAGGTAAATATTTTGGTTTGGTAGTATTTTTCGGTATTCGATACCGCTAACACAACTTAATCTCTCTGCAGCTTCTTTACCTGCTATACTAAATTCTTTCTTACTGATCCAATCACCGAAGTAATTAAAGCCTTTAGAAACTACCAGTTCAGCATTCTGTATCTGTTGTGAAGGTTTTAGAATACAGGATGCGATGGGTGCGTTGTCCCATTCTATATTTTTTTTTAATTTCGCGCATGCGCGTTGTTTATTTTCGATTATGTCGCCCGCACAGTATAATTGGGCACCGTCTGTGAGAAAAGGAACGCCATGACGCAATTCACTCCTCCAGAAATTTGCAAACCGCATGCTATACTGCTTGGCATTCGCGCCGGAAGCATCAATACGAACAATTCAAAGTGTTTAGGTGTCAATCTGAGGACAATGGAGGAGATTCGGAAAGAGTTGGATGAGTCTGATGATGAGTACGAAGGTACAGAAACTCGGGAAATCATTCTTATCGTTCCAATAAGAAAAGACCTCCCGAATTAAATGGTGAGGGTCTCAGATTCAATATGGAATGCCTTGAGTAGGTAATGCTGCCCTGGGTTAAGAGTGTGACTGCTAAAAGAACCTACATCTGGCATTAGGGCTCTGCACCATGCCACACAAGCAAGGAGCCCAGTCGTGGCTGTCAGACAATTTTGGCGACCACATCACCCTTCACATCTGACGACATAACTCCTCAGATTACAATCCCCTTGATTATTACGTGTG
This sequence comes from Acanthosepion pharaonis, assembly GCA_903632075.3. NCBI lineage: Eukaryota > Metazoa > Mollusca > Cephalopoda > Sepiida > Sepiidae > Acanthosepion > Acanthosepion pharaonis. The sequence continues at coordinate 2,611,542 of CAHIKZ030001402.1, forward strand.
TGGCGTATTTGAGCGAGACAAAAAAAAAAACTCGTTGTAACATCAAAAATGAACTGTAGGCAAGGATTATGGTAGTAGTCGCCAATTTAAACAAGGAGACCGCCCAGAAGCCAATGGCGATTTTATTGAATAAATTTACTCTTTAATATTTCAAGATATTCTTTCGTAATTTTGATTAATATATTTGTTAAATTGAGATGTCAGTATCATTTTCATTTATGTGTAATTTAGACGACAATTTATCCCATCGCACCTTGTAGGTGCCAGTATTACTCCTATTTCAAATCCTAATCCTACTTTCTGATTTAAACGGATTTATAAGAGGTTCAGAATATTGGAACACTGTATAAAACACAGAATATAATCTAAATTGTTTTACTAAATACAAACTTCTCGGCCATCAGTATAGTCTCCCAGCTCATTTTACGTATTCTAGACTCTAGTGGGAAATCAACTTTTTCTAACAGTAGATTTCATTGAGATGAGGAAAGGTACACTCAAATATTCTAGACCGATTTCCTTACGTCTAGGCTTGTATACTTTCAAAACATAGCCTAAGAAATGCTTTTACATATCGGGATATTCATTTCCTCCTGACGAGATAAGAAATGAATTAGTTTTTCGGTCGTCACCAGATATATATGATTTAGTTGAGCGATAGTTGACAGTTTGCAAGATTCTTCATTATGGATGAGAAAAGGAAATTATCTATTGATGCTGGCGTGTGATCAACATTGCTTGTGAACAAACTTCTATTTGATAAGCACGTTATTTCATGGGGCTGTTTGATCAAATTATAAACCCTTTAAAAGACGAAAGGCAAAATGGTTTGTCGGGTGAAGTGATGGCGATAGTTTCATTGTTAATATATTCATACACAGAAAATAATCGTTAGAAACAAAGGAAAAAGTACTTTATTGTTAAGTAATATCAGTTGAACTGTAGGGCAGTGAATTTTAGAAAATTTCCACGCATATAAAAAAGAGACTTGAAACAAGAGAAATGTGGTTATACAGAAGGATGATAAGGATACAATGGATCGAAAATGTGAGCAACAATAAAGATTTAGAAAAAACTGGAATTAAAAAGAAACTTATAAGTGACGTCAGTAAAAAATTAAGATGGCATATTGTGAGGAAAAAGGGCTTGGAAAATTTGATACACACAGGACACTTTGAAAGCAAGCTGGACAGAGCAAAACAACGTATAACCTACCGAGGAGACCTGAGTAAATGGATGCCGTAAAAAGTTTTAGGAGAGATAATAAAAAGAGAAAGTTTATTACGAGCTACAGAGCAGGAAAATGTGGAGATTCATGATCGCCAACGTCCTGAAGGGGCACAGCACATTTATGCATGATAAGACCTACTGAATTGGGATCTGCTTTTTAGATTCCATTCTTCCCTTCACAAATTGGGGGAAGAAAGAATAGACGAAGGTGCGTGTAAAACTATGTTGGTTTCAAACCAAAATGAATGACTACAAAATACCTGCCCTTCCTCATTTTATAAGCCGAAGCACATAAATGCATGCTGTAATTCTTCCTAATCAATGAAATATTCTGGCTCACGGTCTCATCTGACTCAGTCCTGGTCTGTCTCATCCCGAATTTAGAAAGCTGCGTTCGCTTCCCCGAATTTGATTTTGTGTGTCAACCCCAATTCTTTGTGAATTTTTTTCTCCAATTGATTTGCCTTGAATATATTGTTTGCTTGCTTTATATTATTTTTGTCCTGTTCTTAATTTTTTCTTGTTCTTATTATTGAAAACATTGTCACTTCTGTTTGTTATTCAGTTCCGTTACTTATTTTGTGCGTAACTATGGATATTCTCACTCACAACCTCAATGTCATGTGAAGATTTGAATTTTTATTAATCTTTCATTTTATTCGTAACTATATTAATCAAGCTTAATGTTTTGGTAAAGGTGCTATAGCGTTTGAATATATTCTTGTTCACATTCTATATGCTCTGACATCTTCAGATTGGTGTGATCTGGATTGAATACTGCTTGGAAGTATTCTTTGAGTACAGGCTATGTCTTATTCTTTAGATTTGGTTTACAATATTACCATCGGTTTTTTGTTTTTTCTCTACTTTTCAACATATAAACGATGCTGTTTTGTTTTATTGATCTAGTATCCAATTTCCAAAATATAGAGTTTACTAGCTTCGTTTATTTATAAGCTGTTCAGTGTCTTTGCTTTTTTTTTTTTGAGAGTTTTCGTTAGATTATATCTTTCTGTTTCAGTTTGATATTGTTATCCCATGGAATAATCCTTTTTTTGTTCTTGTTAGTTTAGTAACAGTCTTATAGATTTCGGCCAAAGCATATACGCTTATATTACAGGATTCTTCGATGCTAATTGTGTTAAAATTTAGGCACGTCAAATTGGATTCTAATTTATCATAAACTGCTTTCTTTGAATCCTTATTTTCAAGAGATTTTAATAGACACTTAGGAATTTTTGATTTATGTATGCGGAAGCAAGGTAACTTATTTGCTGATGTTTTTTTTATTTTGCTTACCAGAAGTCTGTGGTGGAAGTCTATGAATTATATACTCGCTAAAATTATAAATAATTGACTGAAAAAAAAAGACATTTTATTTTGGATACCAGATTTTCCTCAGCCTGCATCGGCTGATATCACTTGGATTTTTTAAAGGTTAAATCATCAGATTTTGTACACTGAAACTGACATGATATGTATATACATCATGTAAGTAAATCCTGAAAGTTTTAAGATATTTATCTAATTCCAAATTTATTGTGAAATCAGTGGCATGCATAATATATTAATATATATATGTGCCAATGTCTGGGCGCCCCAAGGTGGTGTAATGGTTAGCAAGCTCGTCTCGCTAGATCAATTACGACTGATTAGTGAGTTCGATCCTCACTGGATTCCCCATGCTTTCGGCCTTGTGCCACATCTAAGCAACGCCTGGAAAATCACTATATGTGCCAGTCTGTGAGTGTGTTGACGCGTGTGATTTAGATTTTGATGAATATCGGTTGGAATGGTAAGTATATGAGACAATTTTGAAAAAAATTAGGACATATTCCGATGATCAAAAAAGGTCAGCAGAAACGGGCATTCTATTTCTAAATAATGTTTTGGCAATATAGATCTTATCGAAAAAATAACTTTTACTGATGAAGGCGTTTAATCAACGAAACATGACAAAACATTCATAAATCGTTTTTTATATATATATATATATATATATATATATATATATGTATTAAATATATATGTAAATATATATATATATATATATATATATATATATATATATATATATATATATATATGTCTGATTAAATAATTACAAACATTATGTCTGCTTATTTTTAGCATAATCCGTTCATATTCACGGATATGTTTCCGTGTATTAAAATTAAATGATGCAAGAGATGCACTCTAACAATAAAGATCCCTTTTATTTCCCCAACT
>CAHIKZ030001402.1:2617500-2632500 GCA_903632075.3 Acanthosepion pharaonis
ATGTAGATAAACGCCGTACCTATCAGTGGTTATGAAGTGCTGGGTTAAAAGCTGAAACTGAAGGTTTTATTCATGCTGCACAGGGCCAATTTTTGGTGACTAGAAATTACCAAGCACACATACTGAAAAATCGTGTTAGTCCAAGCTTAAAAAAAAGCATTTGTAAGATCGACAAGCGCCTCCAGCCAGTGGTTCCGTTTACATATACAACAATTTCTTTAAATGTACAATATCACCTTTCTTAATTCACGATAACGAGACCCGTATCTCTTAAGAGTCATAAGAGCCACTACATGTACTGCAGTCGCAGTAGAAGTGGTGTGTCTTTGGCAAGATAGCCTGACAGAGTCCAAACCCTCTCCAGAGTTGAATTCATAGTTTTCCTTCTCTTACACCCAATTACCACCCACGGCTATAAAACCTAGTCTGTTCAGATATTTACCCAGAGTTAGGCGGGGCAATATGGATTAATTTCCCATAGGTATTAGCACATATGATTCAAGTGGAATTCGAACTCGTTTCTCGGATTCACCAATTCAACAAGCAATTATTTCATAATACATTTAATTTCTTTCATTTTGGAACCAGAGGTTATGAGGCCCAATTTTCAGGTTGAATTTTTTATATAATATATGCCGTATACAATTGTAAAATTACTTTATAACGTATTAAATATTATTACATGTAAATCGGGCTTTATTGCGAATTAAGAAGTAATAATAACACTTGCTAATCAGTCTTAATTGCGAATTAATAAATCATAATATTTGTTGGAAATCAGTCTTTATTGTTAATTAATAATTAATAATAGTACTTGGAAATCTGTTTTATTCCAAATAATATTACCTGTAAACCAGTCTTTATTGCGAATTAATAATTAATAATATTATTTGGAAATTATATTTTTTGGCGAATTAATAAATAACAATATTACATGGTAATCAGTCATTACTACGAATTAATAATTATAAATATGGAAATTCGTGTTTATTGTGAATTAATAAATAATAATACATGAAAAACAAAGTTTATTCCGAATTCATAAATGATGATATTACTTGGAAATCAGTCCTTATTTCTAATTAATTATCAATAATATTACATGTTAATCAATCTTTATTACTTATTATTAATAAGTAGTAAATTACTTTGTAATCAAACTTTATTGCGAATTAAAGGCTATAATATTATTTTGTAATCTGTTTATATTACGTCTTAATAGATAATAATTTTACTTTTAAATCAAACTTTATTGCGAATTGATAATTTATATTATTAGTTGGAAAGCATTATTGCGAATTAATTAATAATATTACATTAATTTCTAGTTATCAAGCATTGGTCCTGTGCAGCAAGAATAAAACATTCAGTTGTAGCTTTTAACCCTGCACTTCATAGCCACTGATGGTTACGGGTTTCGTCTACATCGACTTGTTTGGTACAGGCAGAGTATTGACCGTGAAGTGGTTTATCTTGCTATCGTTTCTGTATCTGGTTGGTTGCATTTGACTTTACTTTCTTTTTTAAGCATTTTTGCAGCTTGAGTCTTTGTATTATGCTTTACTTTTATTTCTTCTTCTTCTTCTTTTTCTTCTTCTTCTTCTTCTTCTTCTTCTCACTCTTATTATTATTCAGATTCCCTCTCAGAAGTGCAAGGTTTTTGACGTCATTCATCCATTGAACCATGTTCTATGTTCGCAATGTTGCTTCTCCATTTCTTTTATTTGTTCTGTTTTATGCCATTGGGTCTTTCTTAGGCGTTCACTTTTCTCTCCTACTGGTGTTTCCAGGTCATGGCTTTGCTGGCCTTGATGGATTATGGTTTCATGAGTGTGTGTCCGATCAAACCCAACTTTCTCTGCTTATTAACGAGATCCTAATTCGCTATTTGCCGAAATTTCTTATTAGTGATCATGTCTCACCACCTGATGCCGAGAATCCAGCGCGCGCTTTCAGTGTCTACTTTATTTGCAGGTGTTTTTTTTTTTTTTTTGCTTACCTTCAGATTCCCATACTTGCATGATTTCGACATCTTAAGTTCGCAGCTCGAATCTTGGTCTGCCATTTTAGTTAGCTATAGTGTTTTCTATCTTCTTGCATTTGATTATTAGTTCTTTCTTCCGCCTTCCTTTAAGGTCTTATCTAGGGTTAGAGGTTTCTTACGGTGTCTGCCATCAACACGGTTTCATCTGCATATATTTTGTTGTTAAGATGGTGTGCACAAATAATAATTCCTGGTACAACGGCTATTTCTATTTGGATGCTGTTATTTTTATTTTAATCATTTCATTCTAAGCAAGGCGATAAAGCCTCTAAGTCGCCAGGTTTTAACCAAGAGTGAAGGGAACTGATAAATCATCAATTATAAAAGGTCAAGGTTAATAAAAAGACAGAAGATGGCGGTTAACGCATGCATTTTTTGAAGATCGTAATCATCAAAAAAGTAGAAAGAAAGGACAGAGTTCCACAAATGAGTAATACATGAGAATAAACTATTAACGTAGAAATTACGTTGCCATCTAGCTTAGAGATGTTACAGAGGTTACAAAGTAAAAAGTTCAGCCTATGCAGATATGTGTGAAAGGTAACAGTTAACCCGATATTTGAAGAGGTTAAGATTGTAGTAATCAGGGAAGCAACCGTTTCAAATTAATCTATCTATCTATCTATCTATCTATCTATCTATCTATCTATCTATCTATCTATCTATCTATCTATCTATCTATCTCTTGTATTCTAATATATGTATCTTATATAATGGTTTGTTTCAGGAGAAAGAAAAATCTGTCAATCTATTTGTTTATAATAACTACCGCCACTCTATTTTTCACACTCTCTATATACATGGCTCTACGTATGCATGCATGTATGTATGTATGTATGTATGTATGTATGTATGTATGTATGTATGTATCTGTGTGTGTGAGTGTGTAAAAACAACAAAAATATACAAACCAATTATGGAGATGGTGTCATAGCTGAGAGCACTTTTCTAAATGTATACATACGCATATTTGTGTGAAATAACTATATATATATATATATATATATATATATATATATATATATATATATATATATATATATATATATATATATATATATATATATATATTACAAGTCTCTATACTTGATGGGACTCTTTTTGTCCTAAACGACAAAAGATCAATTTGATTAGGACTTTGACCATTAGGGCGTTAATGATTTGTTCAGATAACACCTTGAATGATGAAATCAGTTGTTTAAGTGGTATCTTTGTGAACAATGGTTATCCGCTACACATTGTTCAATCGGTTATTCGGGATAAGACTGCCAGGTTCAATAAAATCATACCTGCTATGGTGGGTAAATGTCCAGTCTATGTTCGTTTACCGTGATTGGGGTAGAATTAGTGTGTCATGTAGTTCCCGTGAGTGTTATTATGCAGCGAACGTTCGTGTTGTTTTTCAAACCAAGTCTGTCCTTTCATCTATGTCTAAAGATTTTCTACCCACAAACCATATAAATCCGTTATTTATTATTTCAAATGTAGTTATGGATGCAACTACATAGGTAGAACAACACAGCGTTTTGGACGTTAGAATTAAACAACATGTACCTGCTATAATACTGAATACAAATTTTTCGTTGGGTGATACCATTCGTAACACCTATGGGTCTTCGATTGCGGATCATTTTATAAAGAATCCCACTTGTGCGATGGATTTCAGTGTGAACTGGTTTTCCGTTTTGGCCAGAGCACATTCATTATTCCATCTTAAGGTGTTGGAGACACTGTACATCAGGTCCAGGCGACCTTCTCTTTGTAAACAAAGAGACAGCTTGTACTTGCTGTGCTCCGCCTCTATTTATAATTTTTTTGTCTTTCCCAGGCCATTTATTCACGTCATCCATGAGAAACTTTCTTTATTTTTCTCTTCATAATTTGTGTTCCCCGTTAACAGTTCTGATGAGAGGGGACGAAATATGTCGACTGGTGTGTGTGTTTTAATTTTAAATCTATCATGGCCTATAATAAAAAAAAATTCTTTCTTTTCATGCCATAATATATATATATATATATATATATATATATATATACACTGCGTGCCAAATTATTATTGAGATAACTTTTTTTCTAATACTTCAAAAACTGTCCAATCAATTCACTTGAAATTTTCACACAATATTGGCAACACTGACCTACTGTGTCGGTCGAAAGGCGCCTTACATTTTATGTTTTAAACGTGGATATTGTTGTATCTTATGTTTAACATGATCCCATATTTTTTATTCCTCAAATGTCTGATTAGATTTGGCAGTAGTAGAAATCTGTTTGAATATATATATATATCTTATAGAGAGAAAGAGAGAGAGAGAGAAAAATCGCCCCAAAGCTGCAAGAATTTTTCAAAAATAATTTAAGAGCTCAATTCGCGCAAGACAAATTTTCTCTTCTTGAAAATTCTTAACATATATCCTATAATAATAATAATAATAATAATAATAATAATAATAATAATAATAGTTTTGGGTCAGTGGAAAGTGTTATGATGCCATTTCTAACCTTAGGTCCCTGGGCGGCACCCGGAAAGAGTCGATTTGCTTACAAATTTGTCTACTGAAAATACAAACCTGAATTTACTTTATAACGTGGAAGATTTCAAGCTTGGACGAGAATAATAGATCAAGTAAGGAATGGAATTTTTATCGAACTGTTTTTTAGAACTGTTGCATCGTTTTTGAAATCATTTTTGGATTTGCATTGTAACAGGAAGGACTTTCAAGCTTGTTGAAGATATAAGAACCAATTGTTTCACTACGTATTCCAACATCAACGGAAGAGATTTCTTTAACTTTTATAAAAATTTTTCAATCGACTTTTGATATTTTAATTTTGGAAATCATCTTCGAATACGTCTTAACAACATCGCCCACGTGACGACTACGTGATCATATTTAAACAGAACGCTGATCTGTATAAAATTTCAGTTATCTGTTTGAATTAGTTGGGCTCTTATGTCCATCGTCTTTTGTGTTAAATTGTTATAAGTTATAATGTTAATTATGTTTAAATGAAAATGTCCATGAAGATGGTCTTAAATAGACCGAAACGTCCGACGTCGACTTTATTTTAACATTAATAATGCATATTCAGAATTTTGTTTTTTCTGTATTTTTCTTTCATATATATATATATATATAAGTATAATGAGAAACACCGTTCACGCTTCTTTTATGGCGGTGAAGAAATTAGAGATAAAAAAAATCACAAAAAAATAATATTGATAATAAAATTAATAATATTTTATATTAGTAGGACGTTTTAACCAAATTTAAGCACGATGGAAATATTTTAAAACCTTTTATCATGATTTCTTACCAACCTTATATATATATATATATATATATATATATATATATATATATATATATATATATATATATATATATATGTGTGTGTGTGTGTGTGTGTGTGTGTGTGTGTGTGTAAATTCATATGTGTGTGTGTATTGTGTATATATGCAAACGCATCACAAAAAAATATTTCCACTTTTGTCATACGTTTTCCATAAATATTGTTCTTGATATAGAAGTATATATATATATATATATATATATATATATATATATATATATATATATATATATATATATATCGTTATCTCACGCAAATATGCGTATGTATACATTTATAAAAGTGCTTTCAGCTATGACACCATCTTCATAATTGGTTCGTATATTTTCGCTGTTTGTACATATATATATATATATATATATATATATATATAGATAGATAGATAGATAGATAGATACGTACATACATACATACATACATAGAAGCATGTATGTAGAGAGTACCAAAAATGGAGTGTGACGAAAGGTGGTAGTTATAATAAACAAATAGATTGACAGATTTTTCGTTCTCCTGAATCAACAATCATCTAAGATAGATATATTAGAATACAATAGATAGATAGATAGATTAATTAGAAACGGTTGCTTCTCTGGTTAGTACAATTTTAACCTCTTCAAATATCGGGTTAATTGTTACCTTCCACACATATCTGCATAGGCTGAACCTTTTACACTGTAACCTCGAGTGGCCTCAAGGTCCTTGTACAGGATGAATATCATTGTAAGATGATAAATGAATAGATTGATAGATAAATAGAAAAGAACTGCGATAGATAGATAGAAAAGAGAGAGATAAAAAAAGAACAGAGATAGAAAAAATGTAAGAAAGAATAAACAAAAGAATATGCTCCGATAGAAAAGCGGTAGATAGATAGATAGATAGATAGAGAGAGAGAGAGAGAGAGAGAGAGAGAATTTCTTTTTTAAATAATGCCAGTTTCGCATGTACACTGATAACTTGATTACTGAAAACCAGAGATTTTAAAGAGCATTTTTTGTGCCAATACTAAGCTGGCCACCCCGATTTTTTTTGTATAATGCGCACTTGAAATCAGAAGAGCGAGAATACGAAATTTCGTCTCTTTCTCTTTATTTCTTGGAATATTTAATTAAAATTTTAATAAAACTTGATCTTCTAATCTTTCAAATACTTCAGTCTGAAGCAAACAAGCCAATGTAGGATTTCGCGCGTCACCGGGTGTCCTCGACACAGTAATTCGTAATTGTAATCGCATAGCTGTTTTTCGACGGCACTTGATAAATGACCCAATTCATTTGGATTGCCTTGAAATTTCCTTTATTCAAGTATTAAAGAATTTTTGTTCACTACTCAAAATTTAATCAAAGTTGCATTGGAGTCACCTTTTCTTTCCATTTATTTATTGTTTCTTCTGTCCGTGTTCAGTATTCTTCTATCTTTCTCCATCAATGGAGTGCGTAGACATATATTATTGGAAAGAGTTTTCTCTTTCGTTGTGTTAATGACTTTTTCGAATATTCATCTGCCGATCATTTCGACATACTTCAAAAACGGAAACTTTAATTAAAACTTTCACTTAACGTCAATGGAGGCGAATATTTTTTTTTATTCTTTTGCGATGTTTGATAAACCGAAAAGCTTGTTTGAAAGCTTTTCTTAAAGCAAAACATCTTCGTCAAATGCAGACAAAAATGCGTCTATCTATTATCACTGAATTCTGAAAATGATGCAGTTGTTTTGAGGTTTCCTTTGTTGACAGAAAACATTGTTTCCATTAATGTAAATTAATAAAACTTAAATTAACTTGATGGGCGACATAACAAAATTTCTGACATCAATGTCAACGAGCGATTTCAGATGTATTATTAGAATGGCATAATTCCAGTCAAAATGTTTTGTACGAATTAAATAATCGCGCTATGTATCAAGTCATTCTTCACAAACTCCCAAAGAGAATCACTAATGTTATCGTTATGTTAATGTTATTTGCCTACCTACCATAATAATTTAGTTATTTATCAATTTAAATGTCGATGCGGGCTCGACTATGTGGGCAAAACTATCCAGAGGCTTGAGGTAAGAATCGCCCAACATGTCCCGGGCTGCGTGCGCAGGTATGAGTTTGTGACATCCGGGTGTTCGCAGACTCATGCCTCTGCTATCGGTGAACATCTATTAAATTCTGGTGTTTGTAGGACCGAGTATTCTCCCCATTTCTTTTCGGTATTGCACAGGGCTAGGAACAGACTCCACCTCGACATTTTGGAGTATGTTATTATCAACATACGTAGGCCGGCCCTCTGCGTACAACGGGAGATGAAGTTTAAGTTAGCCTTATTTGGGGGAACGGTTACATGATTTGAGGTAAAATAATTCACCCCCCTTACCATCTTGTTTTATTACGGTATTAATTTAAAAAAAATTTCTTGTTAGTACTCCGTTTTAGATTACCGACGATTGTGTTTGAAAATGTGTGGGTCGAAAGGCGCCTTACATTTTATGTTTTAAACGTGGATATTGTTGTATCTTATGTTTAATATGATCCCATATTTTTTATTCCTCATATATATATATATATATATATAGATCAAAATTAAAAAAAAAAACTTTCACTAACAACAAATGGCAAGAGTGTTAATAGAGAGAACCTATATATATATATATATATATATATATATATATATATATATATATATATATATATATATATATATATATTCTTGTGTAATTAGGCAGCTATCCATCTTTAATACACCCCAAACCACGGTAATAGCTTGCTAGTGAATTTTAGGATTTCTCGGTTTTCTGTGAATTGATTTTGATAAAGCTTTTCCCAGTTGGTTTACGTCATATGACAAAACCATTGTTAGCTTTTCATTATTCTCTGTAACGTCCTTATTTTGTATTTTACAGATACACATTTATTTTCTAGTCACAGTGACGCAGCACAAACGGTCTATAATCACCCAATTTATTCAACCAAAACCAATTACTTTTGTATTTGCGTATTACCAGATTTACTGAAACAAATCCCCACAAATTTACCACCATTAATTTTCTTTATTCACCACGATAATCCATCTGTTTCTTCTTTGTGTCAAAATTCAACTCGCATCATCTCAGTTCCTTCCGCCCTTGGCTGCCACCCCCCACGAAGAAAACAAACACACCCGCTCAGCATTTCCCTAATCCATTACTGTCTTTACCGTGGTTACAAAATTTTCTTCACTTAGTCGCCCCACAAGCCAACTGACCAATTCTTTTTCGACATCAGAGCCCTTCCTCGGGCCCGTGGTTACAATTGAGTAAATTCAATCTATACTCAACACTTCATAGCGTACAGCTCCCATTCTACACTATACATTGTCCAGTTTCTCTATCTATATAGTCAGGTGTGACAACCCCCCTTCCCCACAGAACGCAGACCCAAACACATTCGGAAATCCGAAACTGTACACAGTGAATCTACTTATTCCCACAAATAATTAATTAGCTTAATGCATTCCCTTCCGCTTAGGACAACTGTGCACCCTCTTGATTTTAGCCACCGGATGCATTTCCTGTTTATGCTATGACCAGTTCTGATTTCCTCTTACAACTGATGCAACAGAAGTAAGACCAACGGTCTTTCCTCAACCGATATGCAACATTTATACTTTCTATAATAAATGGTATATTGGGGTTATTGTAGACAGTCTAAAATTTACTGAAACAGATATATTCTACATTCTCGAATATAATTGCACTTACACACAATTTATTATAGTAATGTAACTAAAATCCGTGAAAATGGATTATAGAAAGCTCTCGGAATTAAAGAAATATTTTGATAATTTCTACACCCATTAATCCCAAAAAGAAAATACTTGTTCGCATAAAAAAGTATCTATTCCCACATTTGTACTTGCGTGCGTGTATGTGTACATTCAGCATAATACAGTTATCAACTGAATTTCGATCGAAAATATTCATTGCCGTATGTATAAAGGAAAAAAGCAATAGGAAAATTAGTTTTAGCCGACGCGTTTCGTCCAATGTGGACTTTTTCAAGGCAACAAACGAAATGAATTTATTGATACAAGGTACCTATAAACAACAAACAAAATAACCACTATTTACATCTTTCGGACTATTGTCCTCATTATTGTTGACTTATTTATCACAACGATTCGGCCGTTGTACGATCCGGCCTTCTTCAGGTCGTTAGAATGTTGACCTGAACTCACTGGAGTAGACTGTTCTAGTTCCACGTGCCATGTCTAATGGATTTCAGTTATCAGTTATCTCATGTTAATTCTGATCCTTCAATATTTGTCTATATTTCTGAGATGAATTATTATGTACACTATTTATATTATTCGGACTATTAACTAACAGGAGATAACTGATGACTGACATGGCACGTGGAACTAGAACAGTCTACCCCAGTGAGCGAAATAACTACCTAAAGAAGGCTGGAGTGTACAACAGCCGAAACGTTGTGATAAATATGGCAACAAAGATGAGGACAATAGTTCGAATAATGTAAATAGTGTACATAATACCTCATCTCAGAAATATAGACAGATAAACAAAATGTCTTTAGCAACTAGAAGGATTTTGTTTGTTGTTTATAGATACTTTATACATATTGTCTTTTTCTACAGGTTAATTTTGACAAATGTATATACATCATTGAATTATGTTACGTCTATTTAATTAATAGGGAGTGCCGGTATCTTAATAGCAACTCGGAATGTTACATCTATTTTCCGTACAAATACCTTTGGGAAAAGTTATGAATCTATCTCTTATCTTCACGCCATCGGTTAAATGGAAAGAGTCCAATATTCGCTACTGTAAAGAAGGTAAGATGTAACGTAACAGCTCAGTATTTTTTTTCTTGGTTACCAAAAAATCCTCCTGTCTAGCAACACCTAACTTTTGGAATGTGTCCTTGGCCATCCTAGTACTTCTACGGATCTCTGTCAAAACACTTACCATATATTTAAACTTTTGCATCGGTGGAGTAATGGATAGCGGCTTGGATTGAGGAATCGGAGAGCCGAGTTCGAATTCCAGTCGAATCCATTACATTCACTTACGTGCTAACACTCTTCTCCCTCCAGTTATGGGTAAATAGCAGGACAGACTTGGTTCTATAGTCTTGGATGGCAACTGGTCTAGGAGAAGGAAAACTCTGAATTCAAACCTGCTCTTAAAGGAGGGTGAATGGAGTCTCTCTGAGCCTTGGTTGGCAATCCATTTAGTGTTGGTGTCACAATAAAAACACTCTTGATAGCCTTAGCGAAGCATCAAGAATTCAGCTATTTGACAAAATTATGAACTACACCAATCAAAGTATTGGTGAGTTCAATCTCAGCTGAGGCCGCAAGATGATGATGAATTCTAGTGTGCCCGACCTGCAAATCGCATTTCGGGATTTTCCTCTTACTGATAACCATGAATTCTGTCTTGTAGTTTATGCTAAGTTTTTTCTCCTCACTCCCCGTGGCTCCCTTCTGTAGGAGATTTTGTAATTCCTTTTCCGTGTTTGCTATCAGTATTGTGTCATCTGCGTATCTGTAGTGCAGGTTCCTCCTCCGAATCATCCTTTGCCCTTTCCCTTATTACTTTGGTGTTTAGGTCTCCCATGAGGCGAGATGTGGTTCTACAGAAGGATGCTAAGGATATCATGGACCGAGCGTGTGAGCAACGATTTAGTCTTAGAGAGATTGCAAACAAGGAGAAGGCTTCTACTTAACATCGGGAAGAAGCATCTGAAGTTTCTGGGACACATAATGAGGAAGGAGGGCCTGAAAAACCTGATACTCATGGGTCAAATAAAGGGAAAGAGAGACAAGGAAAAGCAGTGCGTGATATACCTGGCGATATTGAGCAGGTGGATGACAGAACGTTGTCTGGGAGAGGAAGCAGAGTGGGGGGGATCTGTTGAGAGCTGCAAGGGAGAGAGGGAGATGGAGAATCAAGATCGCTTACGTCCTAAAATGACATGGCACATATAAAGAAAAGAAAGAGCTCTCTAACCGCCGTTGGAATCTAGTCTAGGAGAAGGACTGTTGTGTATTCTAAACTAAGCCACTTGAAGTGGAACAAAGATTCTTAGACATCAGATACCGAAATACGATAGATTTATGCAACTATGGATGATCTGTTGGTGAATGATTATCCAAAATGCGGTTGGTACCAACAAGCACTGAGTTCAAGGAAGAGGCCAATGGAATTAATTATGGGACATTCTTTTAAATGTATTCAGCAGGGAAAAAATTAAAAATACGTATATCTTGTATACAATACACACTTTATTTCAGTAAAAGATAACGGGCTTCATGTCTATGTATATACTGGCCTAGATAAGTTCGAGTGTGTCTGTGTTCCGGATCATGTTAGTCACACTATTTAAAAAAAAAATCATGTTATTATATATGCTAGGGGTTGGCCACATCCGACCCGCGAAGGTTGTTTGTCCAGCCCGCCAACTTTAACACCTGAAAACAAATTATTTAATTAATTTGTGGTGCAGTTGGAGTTAATCAACTTAAATGCGACGATTTTTTTAAAATCAAAATGTAATTGCGAATCCACTTCTGACTTCTACAAAAAATATATTTTGCCAAGCAGAAAATATAAAATCCTACTGAATAGTATCATTATTTGAAGTACATATACTAGTGAAGAACTTTTTCGAAAATGAAATACACTAAAATAGTTTTTTCGAACTATGTGGGGTGATGAACACCTGGATGATGTTTTGTTCCTGTTGCTGACAAATATTTCACCTGATGTTGAGAAGTTATCGAACTACAAGCAGAAACAAGTGTCTCATTAAATAATTTTTCATTTTTAACTGTATTTCCTTTGTAGTAAGGAATTTTAATTTTTTTGTTGATTGTGTTAGGTGTTATCCTGTCATAGTAAAATAAAGTAACTTGTTTAAATAATGTAATATTAACTTCGTTGTTTTTTTCTTTAAGCCTCCAGACCAAGTCAGTCTTCTTGACGTAACAGTCAGGGATCGAAACAAGTTATTATAGTAAATTTGATATCATGGCCCCTCTTTCAAGGCACTGCATAGCTTTCTGGCCCTCTCACTACAAAAGGTTGCCGACCTCTGATCTATGCAAACGAATTTCTGATACAACCAGGAATTTACAGTCGTGTGCACGCTGAGCTCAGAGAAGAATATTCATATATACATTGATTTCTTTTCCTCCAGAGAGACAGCATAGCTTTCCGATATTGCTATAATGTCATAGCAGATATCATCCCACGTAATCATGAATTGAGATGGCTTATAAATACAGAAACCTAGAAACATTTATGACAATTTTCCAAGTCTCCAAGATACCGATTTACTAGTTTTTAGGTATGAATTTTCATGACACATCCAACGAAACATTAGAAGATAATTGTTGTAATCTAGGGAAGGTTACTGAATAATATAATCAAACGAAGGTTATTAATGAACAAGAATACTAGGGAAAAGAACAACTCATATAAGATTCGCTAGCGGCGTGTAGAAGTAGTCAACACCTAGAAGTGAATCAAGTAAATTCTACAATGAATCTCAGACTGCAGACCAACATACAGTATTTACTACTATATTTATGTGAATAGGGACATACTCATTATCGTCTGTAGGTATGTTACAATAACAATATAGGTATCTTCCCTAATTCGGTATACGTAAGGTTTAAAATATTTTTTTTTAAATGAAGTAATTTTCTCGAAGCTTTCATTTTAGTTTTAATTGAAAGGTAAATGATTTAAAACTTACTATTTCCAGTCAGCAAACTACTCAGTGGTTTATTTCAAATATAAATTATATTGATAGGTATTGAGATTTTAAATTGATGAAAATAGGCGATTTTGACAGATTTGTAAACAACAGTTAATTCTCGCTTTAAAAATCATGCAAAATAAAATATATATTTCTGAAACGTTGAGGAAAATTAGCAAATGTAAAGTTTACGTTAATGTGATTTGAAACAAATATTACTTACTTATACCTTAAAATGTTGTATAAAAGCTTTTCTTAACCACGGGGTCTTGTTTTTCTGGCGTCTTAATCGATTTATTAACAGCCGATTGGGCACCAAGGTTTATAGTTAAGTATGGCAGAGCAGACGACCTTTAAATCAGATAACCTTTTTAATGATAGATTTATCAGTTTGTACATCCATACTTCAGATTATTTTGCCAGAATATGCACATAAAAACAAATCAATTTTTTAAAAATATTCGGGGCGGTCAGATTGTAATAAGCTTTAAAATATATGATTAGTAAATACAGTTTTACTTAAAACTATTTCCTATGAGTTATCACTTTGAAACTAAATTTTAAAAGATTTTAAAAAAATTATTAATTATTCAATTTAAAATTGTAAAAAATGAAATCGAATCTTGTATAAATTCAATTTTCATAGAAAATTTTTATCTTCAGACAATATTGCTTTCAAATATATTGTATTCATAAAAGCAATTAAAAGCTTATCTAATGAAATAATCTCTCAGTCTTATTGCGTTTTTTTTAATATTTTAAATATTTTAGGCAATTTATTTATTGAAAACAAAGTATGAACAAAGTAACTATAAATTTTTTTTTTTTTGCTATCTTCTGCCAGCTGCAATGATGGAGAAAGCATTACCCGAACCATCGCCAGTGAGACACGCTGCAAGAGCCACTCCGTTTCACGAGGCTCGTCCCTTAATCGAGATGCAATCGCGCCAATCCTCTGAAGGAACGCCATCAAACGAGGGCCAATTAACCCAGAAGTCTCCACTGCCACAGGAGTAAAAAAAAAATCTATCAGCAAGAGAAGAATATTTAAAAATTATTTGCGTTTTTGATTTTTCCATTCAGAAAAATTTTTGGGTATTATGGGGACCGATTTTGCAAAAAAAAAAAAAAAAAAAAAAAAAACGGTGACGGTGATTTAAATTCTTCAAAGTATTCTACTTTTAACTAATATAGTCACTAAAAATTATCACGTTGAATTTCTCAGTTTTCATAAAATTAAGTAAGGGGGTTGAAACACATGTAAATAAATATTTCAGTAATATTTTCTAATAAAAAATAATTCCAAAATAATGTTCCTTATTTCTGAATAAGTCCTGAAAAATTCATTAAAATCCGACAATTATTTGATTTTTTCAAGAATTTTCAAATTAATTTATTACTGCAAAGAAAGAGATCAAAATTTGCCTTGATAAATGTGAGTACAACCGCTGACACAAGAAAAAACAAGTTTTTTAATTAAAATTTCGAATTATCTAAAAAGGAGTAAAAAATTCATTAAATATTTAAAAAAATACTTTGATCCTTCCTCTTAATGATAATATAAAGATTTTGACGATATAAATTTGCAGCATATTTTCACTGTATGCTGATTTTTGAGCGATTTGGCGGAGGTACCTATATTAATGCTTTTATTCTTTGGTATAGCTTAAAGAAAAAGCACAAATTTTTAATCCCTTAAGTCTGAAGATAAAGATGAAAAAGACGGAAAAATTTTATTTAAAAAGTGAATGCGGGATATTAACTTTTAAATAAATGTTTAGGATTCTGATTGGTTAAAAACGATATAGCAATATTCCGATTTTCCAAAACAAATCACTTTTTC
>CAHIKZ030001402.1:2635000-2667500 GCA_903632075.3 Acanthosepion pharaonis
TTTTTTTAAAAAATTGGGTTTATGTAGATTGCGTGTATTGGGTTATTATGGAAGTGTGGGGGGAACGTTGTCGTGATGTCATCATGCCAACGCAAACATCGATGTATGTTCATACGCCCAATGAAATACTCAGACACACATATACACTTAGTCGTCCGTTGGGACTCATACTAAACATATGTGGACAGTTTCGGATTTGACATATGTATGTATACGGGTGGTGTTGTGTCTATACATACGCATTTGTATATTGAAATTCAAAGATTGGAAGTGTAGCGAAAATTTCTCGTGAAACATGTCATTTTTCTATTTTTCCACTGAATAATATTTCCTCGCATGTGTGTGTATATACGTGTGGTGGGGTTTTTCTAAAATTATGATAGGTAAAAATTATTATTATTTTTATTTTTAATTTTTGAAAAAAGGGGGTTTATTTGTTATATTTAAAGCTGGTTATTTGTTTGTTTTTGATGACTGTGTATATGTAACTGGTAGAAATTTCGGTTTGTAATTCTTATTGGCTATTTTATATGGTGATATTTAATCTTACTTATTATAAAACGCAGATTGTGCGTGTGTGTGTGTGTGTGTGTCTGTACGTTTATATATTGGATCGGATTTCCTATATTTTTCAACCGATTTCAACAAAACTTCACAGGACCGCATAAAATTACCTTGTGGTGGTTCTGACAGTGCCAAAATTTGGAAAATCATAATTGTTTTTGCATGAAATGCATTTGAAAACACTATTAAGAGGCATCACTGTTGCAAGAATGAAAGGGGGACAACTCATATTGAGTTATACTTATTATAAAAACCCAGGTTGTTTGTTTGTGTGTGTGTGTGTGTGTGTGTGTGTGTGTTCATTTATATATGGGATCGGATTTCCTACATTTTTCAACCGATTTCAACAAAACTTCACTTTTTCTTTTTTTTATTTTTGGCAGGTAGTGTTTCTTATTGTCTTGCACTTTTTTCTTTATTTTTCCATTCAGAGAATGCTTTAAAAATTCCATTTACAAGACAATTGTTTATAATAAAATTCTATTCAATCGGTAGACTCATAACGATTGAAAACAAAGTTTTTGTTTGAGTTTGACCAATTCGTAAAAAAAAACAAAAAACAAAAAAAAACAAAAAAACTAAGACATGTGTGTCCATCAACCTTAAACAATAATCTTTGTCAATTTTATTTTTCAGTCTTTATGATGGTCGATACTTGATCTATCTCTTACTGTTACATCCCCGGGCAACGCCGGGCTCTACTGCTAGTATTTAATATGCTGGATGAGAGGGTAGTTTATGTTAATAATTATGACGGGTCTATATGATAATAGTAGATGTGATGTGATAGTAATGTTGTAGGGGGATTGGTGGCAATGATAATATAAGTAGCTAAGAGTTATTGTAAATTAGTAGACGTGATTAGTAATGGTGGTGGGAGAATGATAAAACCATAAATGTAGTTATTGTGGTGGTAGCTTGAACTAAAAAGCGGTTGTTGGTGTTTTATTTTATTATATGTATTAATTTATTTTGGTATAAATCCTGATAGTAGGTATTCTGTGTAAAATTATGATAGTTGAAAATTGCAATAATTTTTATTTTTAATTTTTAATTTACAAAAAAAAACCCACTTTTGTTATTATTTTAAAGCTGCTTATTTCCTTGTTTTTTTTTTTTTTTAGTTTTTGATGACTGTGTATATGTGACTGGTAGAAATTTCAGTTTGTGATTCTTATTGGTCATCAAAACTTCCATAATAACACCAATACACGTAATCTACATAAACCCAAAATTTTTAAAAAAATAATCAGTTTGTCTGACGATCGCAAAAGCGTGAAACTCAGGGTCACAAACTCACATCAATCCAACCAAATATGTTAGCTCTATCTCTGATATTGAGCGCTTTCTAATAAGTACCACGCATATAATATATAAATAATTATATATACATATATATTTATTTATATTTATACACACACACACACACACACACACACACACACACACATATATATATATATATATATATATAAAATTGTTCAATACAATGCAGAGCGATATATATTATTATTATTATTATTATTATAACAGATTATAATAAAACATTTTAAATAGCTACACTAAAATGGGTTACTTTACTTACCATTGCCTGTAAGAGTACAGTCAAAGTATTGAAACATGAGAGCTTTTGTGTAGCGATTTAAAATGTTTTTATTATAATATAATAATATATATATATATATATATATATATATATATATATTGATGCATGTTTCATTAAATAATATAGACAAGTTTTGTCTATTTAGTTGAAGTAAATTCCTTTCATATTGTTTGATAAGCGTAATAACATTATCATTGAGAGATGAAAGTAAAACACCATATTGACACTTGTTTTTTAATCCTATCTAAGCTTTCGGCTTACATAAGCCATTATCAAAAATGACATTTACATTTCAATATATTAAAAAATACATGGACAAAACAATAATGATATTCTGTTTTTGTTGCATGAAAGATTTCCTAGCAATGACAATCTCGTGTATAAAAGACGCGGAAGCGAAAATCGCACCGCAGATCGTCAGTCACACATGACCACGTGAGAGTGAAAACGAGAAGTATTAAGTATGGGAAGCCGTCGTTTCTGTTATCAATTATAGGCATTTAAGAATATTTGTAAAGATTTCATAGTTTATTTTGTTTAGGTTAGGTTTCAACTGGTTTATGTATATAGCTTCAAGAATTTTTAGCTTTTGTTTAGATTTCATAGTTTATTTTGTTTAGGTTAGGTTTCAACTGGTTTATGTATATAGCTTCAAGAATTTTTAGCTTTTGTTTAATGTTTTCATGTTTAAGTATAGTTGTGTTTTCAACGAGGATTTTCCGGAATTGTCTTCAAGATGACTGAATGAATCAAGATGACTAAATGTACAGTCGAAAGTAAGTACTTGCGTACTTAAGAATGACCTAATACAGCTTATAATTTTAAAAAAACAAGGATCATAACATTCATCGAGTGATTAGTGGGTTAATGCATCTTTAACATTTAGCTATTGAATAGTTTTCGCCATTTTATTTATACACTTCCCTCCAAAAGTAAAAGTATTGAAACGGTAAGGCCAATCCATTTGGTTTTCTTGTTCTGTGATCAAAAGGTGTCAATGAGACAAGGGTTCAGAATTTCAGCTTTTATTTCCTCATGTATGTGTTTATTTGTCGTTTTCAGAGGTTCCATTGACATTTCTTGATATTGGGATCGTTTAATGCTATGATGCAGTGTAACTTGAAGTTAGTGTATTGAGGTAGCAGATCATTATTCAAACATATATTGTTAAATATAACATTGATTATGAGCCGTTCTAAGCTTCATATTATGGTTTTAGTTTTGTGAGAAAATAAAGGTAAATACAGTATTGTATCAATTTACATGCGCATTCAGAGATTGTATCTCTGATACTAATAATAAACCCACTACATATAATGGTTTTACTACAACCACGCTCTCCCGTAGACTTACTTGTCCCCTTTCTGATCTTAGTTCCATTAAAAAAACATTTCTTAGAAAAACATAATATTTCTTAGAAAAACATAATATTAGACAGTTATTAGTTAATAATACAACAATACTCACACATACAGAAAAGGTCCTTAAGATACTGGAGGCTACCTACATTAAAACAAAGCAACCCACATCCAATAAAATTTCAAACCAGTCACAGCATATTACAATGCATTAAAACATATGGTTCAAGTACGACGTCATATATATATATATATATATATATATATATATATATATGAAGAGATATAGTTTTAAGGTGTGCTATATTTATGGGATAAAGTGCTCACTATCAAAGACATATGAATATAAAAGTGAACATTAAAGTCAACTCTCCGAGGCGACAGGCTGTTTCATGCTGGACGCAATCACATAATTCGCGGCCTGACGATTGCGTCCAACATGAAACAACCTGTCGCCTCTTAGTGTTGACTTCAATGTTCACTTTATTATATATATATATATATATATATATATATATATATAAGTGATTATTTTGGGGATTTAGGCTAATCATATAGTAATTCGTCGAGCCTAGAATAATCCTTAACAGAATGCAGAAAGCACTGTTTCGTCCAATCTGGTACGGTCACCCGTGGTACAGTTGTGATGACGTTTGCGTTGTAGCGAAACGGTCGAGGTTCGATTCTCTGTAGTGGATGCGCACTGCCGATGGGTCCCAGATAGGACGAAGTGGTCGTCCAGTACATTCAGCTGAGGATTATTCTAGGCTCGACGAATCATTTTTATGATATATATATATTAATTAGATTTTTTTAATTTTTTTTTTTTATATATATATATATATATATATATATATATATATATATATATAACACCTGTCAGATGAGAGTGAATGCTGTTATTTTGTCTTGTAAATATAATTTTTTGACATTTTTTTGGACATGAATGCTACAAAGTAACCACAACAGTCCTTACTGTTTTTATTTTATTATCTCGGCCTTGTGCCACATACATCCTTCGGGCTGCTAAATATTATCAGTGATCTCAACTGTTCTACTGAAGCTGTTTGCAGCTCCTGTCGAACTCTCTGTCTTATGCGGAGAGGAAACCGGACGAGGTTGTTCCGAAGGGCAGTCTTTCGTCCGGGGAGGTAGACAGACCTGAACCAGTTTATGCGGGTTCTACGGGGATTTTTTGCCGAGCCTTAGGGCTCGGATGATTCACGTTAAACTCGGCCTTGTGCCCTCGTGTGTGCTGTTAAATATTAACAGTGATATAGACTGTTCTAGTGTGGCTGTTCACAGCTCCTGTCGAACTCTCTGTTTTGTACGGAGAGGAACTCGGACGAGGTTGTGCCGAAGGGCAGAGTTTCGTCCGGGGAGGTAGACAGACCCGAACCCGTTTATGCGGGTTCTACGGGGATTTTTTTTCCTACCTTTCGGGCTCGGATGACCTACATTAAACTCGGGCTTGTGCCATATATAACCCTGGGGTGTCGGGGGCGGCTGTTAAATATTAACGGTGACATAGCCTGAACGCTCGTCAACCTACACACGTTCCTTGGTCAGAATACATACACAACCCTCTTTTCAACACTGGTGAGAATTTGATCAAATATGGTTAAGTTGTGATGAAAGCAACGTGAAACATGCTGTCACATGCTGTTGCTTGTTAGGTAACGACATTGTTTGGTTTAGCGACTTATTCATATTGTACGCCTTCCAACTGTTTCATCAGAAGCAGGGAAGCGTTTGGCAAGCTCAACACATGTTCTCCTCTGTAGCCGCCTTCAGATCCGGGACCTGTGGCAGGCCACTGCGGGTTTTATTACAAAGGGACAAATCTCCGGACCAAAAATTCTGGAACCAATGCCATTGGTAGGAATAGATTATTTCCGAATGCCCCAGACATATCACCAACAATCGAATTAGGTGGTATATTTGATGTACATATTTAATGGACTTATGGAAACGTAATTATATGGAAGACCATTCCATTTTGTTACACTGTTTTTCTATGTAGATATGTGTGATATATTATTCTCTGCATGGGACATGTGTATATATGTATATACGAAACGTTCATCAGAGGAGAGGTGTATTCAACAAAAAATTTTAAATTTCTTTTTTCACTGCAAATTATTCATTATATCATAATCAAGAATTTAACAAAAATTTAGAGCCGATTACACAATATTTCAAACTCAATTCAGGCTCATAGTTTGTAACCATGCAATGAGATGAGGTAACAAACTGTAGATTTGTCTGTGGAATATCATTACATTATTGTTACATACAGGAGTTGGACAAAATAATTGGAACACTTGTTAAATTCAAAGAAAATTTATTTAATATGAAGTTGGTCCTCCTTTAGCCTCACAGACAGCTTTAATACGTCTAGGAATGGAATCATACAGCTTCCTGACTTCATCCAGATGATTTTTCAGTCATTCTTCCATTAAAACCTTCTCCAGCTCTTTACGACACGACGGTGGAGGATAGCGGCTCCTAACTTGTTGCTTCAAAATGCAACACTTGAGATTGGGGAGGCCAGTCCAAGTGTTCTAGCTCACTTTCATGCTCATCATACCAATTCTTAACCACTCGAGCGGTATGTATTGGAGCATTATCGTCTTGGAAGATGCAGTCACCATCAGGGAATAA
Source organism: Acanthosepion pharaonis (assembly GCA_903632075.3). Classification (NCBI taxonomy): domain Eukaryota; kingdom Metazoa; phylum Mollusca; class Cephalopoda; order Sepiida; family Sepiidae; genus Acanthosepion; species Acanthosepion pharaonis. The sequence goes on from CAHIKZ030001402.1 coordinate 2,641,193, forward strand.
AGTCTTGGCCATTGGATGAACATGATCTAAAATGTTCAGGTAATCTTTGCTGTTGATTCTACTCTGCAGGGCAACTATTGGACTGAGGCATTTCCATGATATGGCGGCCCAAACTATCACTGATCCACCTCTATGCTTCACTGTTGGATTAAGGTAGTCAGGGTTGTAAGCTTCTTTGGGCTGCCTCCACACATAAACTCGCCCTGAAGTTGGGAAAAGAGAAAAACTGCACTTGTTTGAGAATATGACTTGCTTCCATTGGTCTGAAGACCAGGCATTGTGATCTCTGCACCACTTCAACCTCTTTTGAATGTTGTGAGTGGAGAGAAGAGGTTTCCTCACAGTGGCTCTTCCATGATATGCAGCCGTTTGGAGCTCACGATGAAAAGTTTTCGTAGAAACTGAACTATTCAGATGGTTATTCAACTCAACAGTCACTTTGGCCGCATTTGTCCGATGATTTTTTGCCACATTGCGTTTCAATGCACGTCAGTCCCTGTCAGTAAGTTTGTAAGTCCGGCCCGAATTGCTACGGTTGCTAGATGCCATGCCCTGTTTCTCGAATTGCATCAGTGTTCTTGATATGGTAGCTCTTAAAAAACCACACAGTTCAGCAACCTTAGTGATCGAGGCTCCTGCCATGCCAGCTCCAACAATTTGCTCTTTTTCGAACTCGGAGAGGTCACGCTTAAATTTTACTAAATTCTAAAAATAAATAAGACAAAGACAGTAAATTAGATAAATAAACGTATTTACAATAGATATAACCTGCAATTACAAAGTTTTAGTTAAAGTTCTTAATATAATAGGTCTTTGAAATATAGGAGTGGATTTTGCAACCGTACCAATTATTTTGTCCAACCCCGGTATTTACTGGACTTATAGAAACGTAATTATCGTGTAGAAATTTGTTGTCTGCTAGCTTTAATTTATATGTTTATATCTTTCACAAAAACAATTACAATTTGTAACAGTTCAGTGTAAAACTATATTCTTTCATTTATTATGGACAATGCTTTGAAAAATATCTTTAGAAGACAATTTTCTTCAAAAGTATATTTTCTAATTTTAAACATAACAAGAAATGGACTCAGCATTGTTTTATTTTGGCGACAGGAAAACATCGGCAATAACCATTGACTGACAATGTCAAGAAAATGAACATTGTCACAGGAGAATATTAGCAATAAAAGAAATTAATAAGGGACACATTTTGGAAATAGACATTTCATTCCATTGTTGTTTTCACTTTGTTGCAGGATGTCAGAAAAGACGTTTCAAGATGTTTTATTTTCATCATAATCAGTCTCCTTTCGAGTCCTTAATTATTTTCCGACGTGGATGCGTATTTATGCCAGCCAAACAAACTCAACAACTTTAAGAGCCAAGACAACTGCGATCTAATATAAATCACAGAGAAATATAACCTCAATAAATTATGAGAAATAAAAACGATTTAACACTTCAAAAACTAGCTACTAGAGTTTTGTCTTAAATCGTTTTATTTCTCATAATTTATTGATATATATATATATATATATATATATATATATATATATATATATATATATATATATATATATATATCAATAAATTATAAGAAATAAAAACGATATATGTGTGTGTGTGTGTATGTATATGATTCATAATATTTCACCGATTCTTTTCAGTTTGAAGTTTCATGTAGACGCGCACCTTATTTGTTGGCCTTCGCACAATTGTTATTATGTTGAAGACGAAAACAAACTCAATTGTAAAAAAATATTGTTTTCAGAGGAAATCGTGTAAGTACATGACACTTTAAGTTGTAGGAAAATATCAAATTATCAGTATCTTTTACATATTGTCATTTGCTCTGTATATGAAATTAATATTTTACTATAAGGACTTCCTTTTAATTATTTGTTTTTTTTTTGTTTTTTTTACTTATGGTCGAGTTCATTGTATTCACATATGTGTTAATACTTTCGGTAAGCCATGAATCCAACTCTTCTCAGCAATACGTAAATAGTAGGACAGACTGTACGTTTGTGACTGTGTCTGCTGTGACTTTAAATTTGCGGCGCAAAGATAAACTTGCTTTCTACATTCGTAGAAAAAAAAAAGGGAATTCTCTTAACACCGCCAACTTAACATAAAAATAGTGAAAATCCATATTTTTTTAGCATCGATCCAAGTTATTCTTAGCATCGCTTGAGAATGGAACCGAGCTCCGAATTTTAAGTTTAAACTTTTAAAGGTAAATTTTAAGATTTAATTTCGGTTTCGAAATATATATATATATATATATATATATATATATATATATATATATATGCTTTAGATGACAGTACCACACTGTTCTAACTTTAGATGACAGTAACACACCGTTCTTATTTAGATGACAGTACCACACCGTTCTTGCATTAGATGATAGAACCGCACCTTTCTGACTTTAGATGACAGTACTGTAACGTTCTTGGTTCAGATGACATTACCGCACCGTTCTTGCTTTAGATGACAGTACCACACCGTTCTTGCTTTAGATGACAGTACCACAACATTCTTCCTTTGGATGACTGTACCACACCGTTCTTACTTTAGATGACAGTACCGCACCGTTCTGTCTTTAGATGACAGTACCACACCTTTCTTACTTTAGATGACAGTACCGCACCGTTCATGACTATCAGTCTAATCTTTCTATGTATTCTTATATTTATGTACATGTATAGCGTAGCTGTTCAGTTTCCGACTCTTCTTCGTACACAGCTGAAAATTGAAGAGAGGGTTTATCATGTACATGTTATGCTTCAGAATATGAACTTATACTTTGCATAGGATGTATGGATGATCGGAGTGTGACGTCTTCCAATATTTTAACTCAGTACGGCTCAGCTAGATAAGACCTCTATAAGATATAGACGGATTCTTCATACGTGGTCTGTACCTGTTGTATCTTCATATATAATAATTAATAAACCACACCTGCTGCTAACGGGAAAATACGTGCAATCTGCCAGGATGGTATTCATTTCTGAGGAAATGGGAACATATTAATGAGGAGTGTTGTAGGTTAAAGTCTACATCAACATTTAATAGGAGATAATCCATTCGTACAGAAACGTTTTCGAAATGTAAAACACACACGCAAATTCACACAACGTATCATTTCAAATATCATGCAATACAAAACGTTGAAATGGATTCCTTCATTTTTATGATAGGAAATAAGGTTCTTTGTTTGAAGGTAGACAGATTTCAAGCGATATGTGACATTTCCACTGAAACTCTGGAGATGTTAAGTAAATTGTAATAGTGAAAGGTGCGAATTCACCGAACAGGAAAAGCGGTCGCCTATAACATGTACGCTGGTTTATTGTCGCTGGGCAAACCGAGTCACATTTTGTTAAGTCAATATACACGGACGCCATAACATATACAAATTCTCCAAACTGACTAATGACTGATTTCGCCAAGGGAATAAAAGTCTCGTGCAAGCGAAAACAGTCGCGATACATGGATTTGCTGGCGAGAAATACTTAATACACTAAAATTGCGGAAGATTTTTTCCCTAGAGTAATTTAATAGATGAAAACACTGGTCAAAATTCCAACGTTATTTATGAGTGCCTTTTAGATGTGATATCACCTGATAAGTACAGCTGATCAGATTATCGCATTGCATTATCTTATCGAGGATAATGCGCTAACCTCACAGTTGTTGCGCAAAGTGAAATCGTCGAGCGGTGTTCAAAATCTGGGCTCTTTTATTTTTTCGCTTTCGTACTGTTACCGTGGGGAAGTTATTCATCCATCTATCGTCCCTCAGCTATGGGCTAAATATCATGCTAAACTTTCTAGCCTATAGATGTTACACTGTCTAGGTGAAGTATTAATTAAAAAATAAAATGGGAAACCACTCCATGATGTTTCCCAAACATCATGTAATTTACCAGAAAATAAGGAATATGTAGAGAGCCATGATTAAATGCGTAAAAAATCTTAGTGCATTTAAGAAATATAATGTTAAATGCAAGCTATGTGTATCTTACAAAATATTCTAAATGCAATTTAGCTATTGCAGTAAACATTACTGTATATAAAAAGTAATTTAGAAAAACAATTGAATATAAAGCAAAGTCCTATGCGTCTGAGGGCCGCTTGTGAATTCAAAATTCCCACAGAAGCTCTTCCTACTAACACGTCTTCGAAGATGGCGTTAAAGGGAGCCACCAATGTGTCATAGGAAACGAACGGAACTAACTACTAAAACGTCGTAATATTACCAATTTACGATAATTTATATATATACTCATATATCCAACGTTAGTTATATATATATATATAGGATATTAGCACGTAAGTGACTGTAATGGATTCAACTGGAATTCGAACTCGGCTCTCCGATTCTTCACTCCAGGCCACTATCCATTTCTCCATTACTCCTCCATTACTCTGTTTGTTGTGAATTTCCGTTTAATGTTTGCTTTTATTGGTTTAATAAAGAAATATTAATATTTATTAAAAAAAGAACAAAGAAAGAACAAAATCTGTAGTTGCAATATGCTACTTTTATGCTATTACCATCTTCATTTCAGTCTCTCACTTGAGGCCAAATTTTGAGATGTTTTTTTTAAGTAAACGAAAGACATAAAAAGCTACACGTGTAGTCGCCCACAAAATATTGACATTTTTGCAAAGAATATTTTCCTAAATATACAGCATCACATATTCACAAAGTTTATTGTTGACATTTACCCATTCAAATAGAAAAGATGAATTTCACTTGTTCAAAGAAGCAAGGAAAGGTACAATATTAAATATTGCCTGAACAAAATAAACAAACTTTCAAATAATTATTTTGAATTCAGTAAACATATATCGTCTTTGCTTGATAATACAAAGCTAACGGCAAATATGCATCAGGACAGGGAAAACATTTAGAATACTATATATATATATATATATATATATATATATATATATATATATATATATATAGGCTGTCCATAAATTCTCTTTACAATTTAACTATTGTATTACAAAGGCAATTGATGAGAGAATTTAATCAGATTTATTCTATGTCCCCAGTAGTTATGAAAGTTTTTAATCACATTGGATTTGTGTAATTCAGGACTCCTCTTGATGAAAGAATTTGTCCCATACGAACCGGTAACATTTCCGAGCAGTTGGATTTAGAAGGATGTGGTCCAATTCTCTGGTTACCTCGTTCACCAGATATCACTCCTCTGGAGTTCATTCTATGTGGTTATTTTAAGGATATCGTGTATCGAACAAAGACACGGAATACCACTGATCTAAAGCAAAAGACTGAATATGTTAAGTCTATCACTGATATTGTGCACTTTCCAATAAGTACCGCGCATATATAACGGAGCCGAGTTCGAATTCCAGTCGAATCCATTGCATTCACTTACGTGCTTTGTGAAATCTATTCTCCCTCCAGCTATAGGCAAATACTAGGACAGACTTGTATAACCTTGGATGGCAAATGGTCTGCGGAATGTTGTTTGGGGACCTTGTGGTACGTAGTTCACCAGCTCTCTGTATTCGGCCCTTGAAAAAGTCTGGTTGTTTCTGCATAAAGACTTCACCACTATAATCAAATCATATGTACTGATGTCTGGCTGTCGGTTTCCAGGAACTGAGCTGCTTGACCCTCGTATGTCGAATACGACGGAAGGGTCTACCACACACAAACACACTCAGACACACACACACACACACACACACACACACACACACACACACACACACACACAACACACACACACACACACACACACACATATATATATATATATATATATATATATATATATATATATATATATGTAATAACCCAGGAAGCCACGGCTGACAATCGTCAGCTTTCGAGAGCCAGAGTCAGTGACGGCGTCACAATTGCAGAAGCTGCGAGGGAAGATCAGCCTTCAGCAAAGATAGCCTGGAGAAAAGCAAGGACAGCCCCCGTCTGCGTGTTATCCAGTTTGATCTGCGCCAAGTGCTTGAGAGACTGCCGCTCCAGAGTGGGACTACACAGTCACCAGAGGCGATGTAACTCCATCGCCTAGAATTTTTTTTTTTTTTTTTTTTGAGGAAAGAGATAGAATGAAGAAAAAAAAAATTATTTATATATATATATATTATTTATATATATATAAATATATATATATATATATATAATTATATTATATATATAATTATATAATATATAATTATATCATATATATATAATTATATAATATATAATTATATTAAATATATATTTAATTATATTATATATATTTATATATAATTATATTATAATTATATATATAATTATATATATAATAATTTTTATATATATATATATATATATATATATATATATATATATATATATATATATATAATTATTTATTTAAAATATGATTCCAATTATATTTATGCTCTACTTTTGTATCGAGCACTATTTTTTAAAATAATAAAAAAATACTAAAGAACTTTGGATTATTTACCTAACGTTTTTTTCCTATTTTCTATATATTTTACACACACACACACACACACACACACACACACACACACACACACACACATATATATATATATATATATATATATATATATATATATATATATATATATATACACACATTGCAGTATTATTTGCATCTACTTTCGTCAGCTGATAAAAGAAGATTCAGATATTGTGCCAGAAGTAAATGTCGTGCCTCCTTGTGTTGTATTAGAATTAAAGCAACTCGGGAGTTTCATGAAAACAATGTGACTGAAGAGCAAAACGTTGGGTGAACACCTCCTAACAGCTATGGCGTGCGGTTGCTTATTTGGACAATTAATTACAGACAAGCAGATATACTTGCTATAAACTCGTGAAATATTGTGTAACGTTAAATATTACGTTCCGTGATAGAAAGAAAAACAGATGGGAAAGACATCAAACAAGAGTCTCCGATATCATTCCAGACACCCGACAAGCCAAATACAGATGGTCAAGACATCTAGCCCGTCGGCAAGACAACAGGTTAAACATCAGAATCAAAGTATGTACAAGACGATACAAAACCAGAACACAGGGCGGACAGGTGACATGACAGATTGTGCCACATTGGTCCAACATTATCAAAATAGAAAAGACAGGAAATTCCTACTTCAGGAAAGACAAATTCTAATCACACACACACACACACACGCACACACACACACTAGTTCATTAAATTCGCTTAAGGGCAAATAATTTGGGGAAAGGTAAGAATCTGTCTCTTCTTCTCCCCATATGTGGGTTAATTAGTATGACACGTATCAGTAACTCATTATTATCTCCAGAAACATTTTAAAGTCTATAAATAGTTAAAGCTGACGTTGAGGTTGATCAGACGTAAAAATAAATCTACCCGTGCGATAGAGGAACGGATGTACGGGCGTACGTTAATACGCTCAAAACACACACACACACACACACACACACACACACACACACACACACACAGAGAGAGAGAGAGAGAGAGAGACAGACAAACAGACAGACAGACAGACAGTGCATTTCATGATTGTGACCTTTCGTCTAACTTGTACTTCACACAGGATTTCAGAAACAAGTCTATATGATCTCTGGTTGCCGGCTACAGACATGAGTGATATATACACTATATTTGGCTGTTCATATGTAGTCGAATATTACAGAAGGACATTTAAATCTGAACATTCAGATTCGATTTTGATACTGGCAGTAAATATCCTTAAATCCTAAGGTAAATTATCGATATGAATTAATCAATGATAAAAAAGTGAAACCTTCCTATTTAACTATTAGCTGGTAAGTGAGAGGGTAAAAAGAGGTTCATCCCTCCCCTGATGGTAATACCGAAAACTGAACATAAAGCCAGAATTTAAAATTGGCTGACTTATTGCACTTTCTGTGTCGATAAGGTTTCTGTTAAATGCACACGCTGTCTATATCAATATTTCTTCAATGATGTGTGTTTGGTTTTGTTTGTTCTACGGCATATCAACCTCAATGGGTTATTTAATACCGACAAAGTTTTTTATTGCTGGTAATGTTTTTCTTCAAAAATTTATTTCTGGGAATATTCCTCCTTGAAGAAATCTATCGCTGGTCATATATTTTTTCAAATAATGTATAACTGTTTGTATTGCTGGTATCTTTTTTTTTTAAGTATTGCTCATAATAATTTTTCCTTCAAAAATTATTGCTGGTAATAATTTGTTTTTATAACAAAGTATTTCTGGTATTAAAACCTTTTTTTTACACAAGTTTGGATGCTAACTATTTGCCCGCGACTGTGATTCTAACAGGTGATACCACCCCGGGTCAGGGTGGACCTGGGAACAGCAGCAATTAAGAAGTGGTTCCACGCTCCTCAAAACCTCTTGATCAGAGGCCTTGTTGTTGGACGTAGTTTATCCTCATATCCAGGACGCGGATGTAGTTTATCGTCATATCCAGGACGCGGATGTAGTTTATCGTCTGAGCCAAGACGCGGATGTAGTTTATCGTCATACACAAGACGACCGGAACTTGGAAGGTGATATGTAATAGATGAGAATAGCAAATCTTTGTTTATGTGGTCATATTCAGCTGTGATCTCAATATAACAGGTATACAATTTCCCATTAGAGAGCTAAGTAATTTCCTAGAGTGGTTTCAGGGCACCTATGTCATCATTACGTGACTCGCCAGATTTTTGTGAAATCTACATTTTTGTTGATTTTTTTTCGTTTATTAGGAGATGGTTCAAAAGTTGCTTCTATATAGGATGTTCAAGAGTCTTTTCTTTTTCTTAATACTTTAATTATTTTTTGTAGCCATCTTTTCTACTCAAATGCGCATTCGAATGTCGGCGTCGGATTTCTGTCCTCTGTTGAAAAAAAAACACATCCTATGTTTGTAAATTATTGTAGTGACTTGATTTTGGTATCTCCATTTTATAGCTAGCATCTTGGGCTGGTCTTTTGCAGACAACAATACATTCTGCCTTCTTATAATTGATGTTTAGTTCCTTTTGCATTCTGTGGAAATTTCTATACTTTCCTTTATTTTTTGTCTGCCATCGGCATATCTAATTTTTGTTTTCGTTTTCTCTTATAAGTAAACTTCCTCCGAATGGAAGGATATAACCGCCATAATAATTTTATACACACATGTAAGGCTGAAGTCTAGTAGAACTGATGGCCGCCCACATAAAAAAAACGTAATGTACACAAGTTCTCGGTATTCATCAGCACAACGGGCGAAAAAATTGTAAGTCTTAAAAGGAAGCAATGGACAGCCATGGTAGCATCAGCCGTTTGCCATTACTAAGACACCTCCAATTAAAAGTTGTCAAGTTCAATAGGAACACAGGCCTTAGGGAGTTTTTGGTGAGTTGTGTCAGATGGCTTTGTATTCCGTTTGGATGGTTTTATTATCCCTGAGTGCAAGACATTACACGAAGCCCTATGTCAGTTGCAAATTAGTAAAACGCAATAGCGTGAAAGATAGACGCGTCTTTTGACCAAAAGACGGCGCTGCCACAACCGCAAAAAGAACCACATAACAGAAGTATGGGAAGGTGCCAGGACGAATACTTGAAAGTGGCAAAAAATTTTTTGTAGTTTTTAATAGCCAGTTGAGGCGAGCATGAAGCGCACGTTGCGTTACCTAAAGCAGCCCTTATGCTAAGGGGAGTAACACACCAACACTGTACGGAAGAGAATGCATATTATAACTCTGCATGCTGCTATTCTTTTATTATCCCACTTCTTTTTGCTGAGGCCTGAATTGTGTGGGCGCACTCGACTTCTCTGACAATTAAACGAATCCACCTTGCCACATAATTGTTTTGTGTTGCAACTGAATATGGTTACGTAGTCGACATATAAGTGCGAATGCAGCTATGGTGGGGTTTAAGTGATAAGGGAGCATCTGGTGAGCAAGACAACATTTAATAAAATGTCTTAGTAATGGCAAGTGAATACTACGAATAAACCGGGCTCAAAAATGAAGGAACCTATGATGCAACTGACATAAATATGTGTACATTGTGTTTAAACACGATCAACCATGGGTTATAGGACTTCTACGTAGGTAATATTTTTAGCTTTGTTTGTTGGAGAGTAAACATAAATGTTATCCTCACTCCCGACTCGGGAGCAGCCTATGTAAAATTGTCCATGCGCGAAACACTGTTCACCTAAATGCACACAAACGACGATTAGCGGTCTGCTCAGGACTTTCTAAAGCTCTGGCAGACGCAGTAGCGCTAGCATTTCTTAAACGACGAATAGCGATTTGTTGAGGTTGTTCCGAAACCCTGGAAGATGCTGTAGCCCTAGCAATCCTAAGACGACGCGAAGTGGTTTGTTCAGGGCTTTCTAAAGCTCTAGAACATACTGTAGCGCTGGCATTCTTTAAACGCCGAAGCATGGTCTCCGTTGGGGACTCGGAAGCCCTGTCCCTCGAAACGCGTATTGCGTCCTGTGAATTCTGTACTAAAATCTCTTCGTCGTGATGACATAACTGATGCCAGCCCTTCAGTCCGTTCAGCGGTACTTTCCGTGGAGATGCGGGCAGCAAAGCGTGAGTTCATCTGCGAAAGGCACACCGAAGTTTGCTCTGTGGTTTCACTTGCCCTTGCTTCTCTTGTAGTGGAGGCAGAAGCCGTGCGCCGTCCAAACATTTTCTTCTCTTACGCGGCATTTTAACCAATTTTAAAAAGGCAAACGTAATAAAAGGTATGTAGGTTTTTGAGTGCAAAATATACGTGAAGTCTAAACGTAGGCAGGTTAGAGGGATCCCAAAATGTAGGTAACGGTATCGAATTGTGAAGTTTAAAAAATTCAACTAAAGCTAAAACGGTAGAGAAGTAAATTCGATAAACGCGGAAATGGATGTAGTTATAACTAAGAACTAAAAAAAAAAAGTTTGTATAAGTAATCAACAACTTGCGGTGTCCGTAAGAAGCGAATGAAGTGAGTCAAGTGCGGGACAGTAATCGCAGAAGTGGGAACACGCGTTCGAATTATGGTATAAAGAGGCTGTTGGCCGGATGAACTTAAGCGCATATACTAAGGTGACGTACGTACCCACGTGCACATGCGTGCGTAAGAGAACTGCTCACGTGTATGTTTGGATGGGTCCAAGGTTAAACACTTGCAACCGTGCGAATGAGCTCTCAGCAAACTTGAACAGTTGACGCGATTGATTAACCTCCAGCTGGGTTAGTCAAAGCAGTGCACAGTGGCAGATGACGTTTCCAATTAGTATCTAGTGACTTTATTGTATCGGAGTTTTTTTTTATTGATAAATATGAAATCTATGTAGTTCCTTATCCTAAAATAGGCGTTGCCTTTTTGATTTACGTCGTCGCCGATGTAGTGCAGTCTCTCAAAGTATGGCAATCAGAAAATGGCATTTTCAAACTTCATTTTTCTTTGAAAATTTTGAGAAGCCAGAAGATATGAGGTACTTTTATTGATCAAAAGTTGAAAATACAAGCGTTTTTACACTTCTTACGAACAAAATTTGAAGCAATGTTAATTTCGTTTACTGATGGATGATGAAGACATTTAAGAAGCATGAATTTAGATGAAAACGTGCAAGAACATTTTGGGGCAGCGATGCGCAGTAATAAAATTATAGCGAGTAGGTGCATTTTGCTACACGTAAACAGTCCACTGGTGTCCCCTCGATTGAAAAAATGCAATCAAATGTGAAAAATTGGACAAATTAGACAATTGGGGGTGGGGCGATTCTGTCCACTTGTCTTAAAAGTGGTGGCGCAAAGTGGCATGAAATGTGATAGTGATTGCTCACTGAATTCAATCCTATGCTTTAGTAGGGTAAATGGGCTACAAACACCTAAAAAGCAGCAGTTTCACCTTGTTTTTACTGATTTTTTCTGGTAAGATTTGACATGCAGCTCTGTAAATCCCTTTTAAAATGGACTTGACGTTTACTTTACTGTGCAAATGTAGAAAACATGGAAAGTAATGCATGCCTGCATTGAAACATGAAAAGATCCTTTTTAAAAATCATGGTATGACTGTTAAATCCTGAAATAAAAGTAGGCTACCTGAAACCTCTACCCCATTTGGGATGCTTGATGCGCGCACACGTGACACCCCACCCCCGTTCACACATGATCTCGCATGATCCCGGAGCGTGAATGGGCCAATCAGCAGCAAGCATTGCGCATCGCGTGAGCCACCCGGGACTAATAACACTAATCCGATTGGCTTTTGAAGCGCAATGTTCGGCTGCGAGAGAAATCCTTTATTGTGATAACTTTTGCATCCGAAACCAAAATATGGCCATTCTTGTCCTTTCTTATTCCCATATAAGCACTTACATCGGACTTTTTTCTAATTATGCTACCGCGATTAGTTCTAACATGAAAAGTGCCCATACCTGCTTGTGCGCAGTGAACGCTGGTAATTACACACGCGTGCGTCCAATCAAAAAAATCGATAATATTGATTTAAATATTGAGTAAATCAATTTTGGCGCTGTCAAAACCTCCGCGGGACCGTTAGCAGTAACTGTATCAAATTTGGTTGAAATCGCTTGAAAAATGTAGGAGTTCCGATCAAACATATAAACGAACACACACACAAACACATTCTGCCTTTTATAAATGTATAGATCTGCCAAAATTAAATATAATTTACTGAAACTTTATTTGAGGAATATTAGCCGATTTGAAATATAATTTAATTTGAAACAAATATTATTATGCATATATATAAAGAGGATGAAATTTTAAATGATCGATATATATATATATATATATATATATATATATATATATATTAACATATTTGAATACGAAACATGAAAACGTGATGATTTTTGTTAGATATAATAAATTTTCTCAATGTGTATATTTGCATATATGCTTTTGATATATTTGTATGCGTATATATATATATATATATATGTGTGTGTGTGTGTGTGTGTGTGTGTGTGCGTGTGTGCGTGTGCATTGTATTATTGGTGTTGTTGTCTCTGCAAATTGCAACTGGGCTCCGGAAGCTTGTTGTGGCCAGTCCAAACATGTGACTGAGTCGTCCATTCCGTCGGTTAGCGCAGAAATGGACAGAAAATCGACAGAACGCCCGCGTAAATATCACGATTCAAAAGACGAAAGCAAACAGCAAATCTACCCGGAGGCTGTTTCACACTTTGAAAGAAATCGGAACACCTAAAACGAGAAAATATTACGTGTGTACTAACGTATCCGGAATCATCTTTTCTGCAAATGTGAAAGTGGAAGGAGAAGAAACCTGATAGCAGAAGAAAACTGTTTATTTTTTAAAGAAAAGGAAACTTCTGAAACATTTCATGCATTACGATCGACTATAGCGACCGCCATTTTTCAAGCGACTACAGCGACCGCTATTTTTTTATATTGAAACTGAGAGAGTACAGTATTATAAAAGGAAGAATGTGGAAGAAAGAAATATATTAAATATTTTTCTTGTATCATGTCGAGTGGAATAACATCCGTTTTTAGATTTTAGTAGGTACAGAAATCTTCCTTTTAACTTAAGTACAGTAATTTCTCTTTGATCTTGTTTCTTCATAGGTACAAACATAACTCGTTTATGTGTCTCACCGTCGGTACAGAAATTTCACTTTTTATCGTATATATCATATATACAGGACATTTTACTTTTATCTTGCGTCTTCGCAGGACCAAAAATTTTGCATTTATCTTAGGTCATCGTAAGTACAGAAATGTCTCTTTTATTTTGTATTTAGGTTGGTACAGACTTTTCCCTTTCATCTTTTACCTGTTCTTTCGTAACCCTGTTTCTTACCCTTATATGTTCCATTATTTAGTTACACCAGTTCAGACATTTACAGCTTGTACATGCCATGCTGCTTCCAATGAGTTAAATGAACCTTATTTCTTCAGCGTTCCAAAGAAAAGTTCTATATACCACAAGAATTGTAACTCTGTCATAGTTTCTTTCCTGAACATTACAATCTTAACATCTTCAAGACAACGATCAATAAACATCTACTCTCTATCTTAATAATTATCACTTTCCATAAATTCCATTCATAGCAGACACCTCGTTCATATTTACAATTTTAGCAGTAACGCGTTTCTTTGAATGGTTCTTGAGGCTGGTATTCTAGTATAAAAACATTGTCGGAGAAAATACCGAACCCAATAAAGCAACATTGGCAGTGCCAATAATTTAAGACTATGTTATGATCTATTTAAAATCTAGATCAATTTGTTTGAATTCGTCATAAACATAATGGATGCTAGTCACATTCACAGCACCACTTCTAAAATATTTACTGTCAAAGACCGCGAAAATGAGAATTGGTTGTTATTTGCTTACCAGAGTTTTCAAGTAACTTCAATATTAAAAGATATGTTCGCCTGCATACGACTGGAAATAATTCAAACAAAACAAAATGCAATAATCAGGCAATATATATATATATATATATATATATATACACAATATATATACACACACACACACACACACACACATATATATATATATATATATATATATATATTAGATAACGATATGATATTTTTATATATTAAGAATAATATTAGCGAATAAATGCATGAAAAAGTGAAAAAGAACTTTTTTAACTTTGTCATAACTTTTTCTTCCTTATATATATATATATATATATATATATATATATATATATATAAGTGAACAATGAAGTCAACACTCAGAGGCGGCAGACTGCCTCATGCTAAACGCAATCATCAGGCCACATCCTCAGACCAATCAACAACCAGGTGTCGCCTAATGATTCCGTTTAGTATAAAACAGTCCGTCTCCTCTGAGTGTTGACGTCAATGTTCACTTTTATATTTACACACAATCTATCTCTGATATTGAGCACTTTATCCCATAAATGTATCATACCTTAAAACTGTATTTCTTCATATATATATATATATATATATATATATATATATATATTAAATAAAACAAATGAAATATTTTAAAACAGATCTGTTCCTCATTATATATTCTCACAGAAAATTAGGAACTTTGGATGTTTTCCCTGCTTAATCCATACCTCCAAGCCATCCAAGAAATTGCAGTTCTTGGCTTACGAACATAGAACGCTGAAACGATGATCGAATATATATTATCTGGCTTTAATTAACCTACACAGGGTTGATAAGCTGTAGAAAAGGAATAAATTAAACAATTACAGTTTGAAGAAAGCTAAGCCATATTCTCTCGTCTTAAACTCATATAATCTCTTTGTTCATTATTATTTTTTATTACTTTTACAATTTGTAACAGTATATGCTTTGGCAAGATGATTCCTGAAACTATTTCCGGTGAAATCGAAACGGATTGCCAATTCAAAAAATGCTTTATTCCAAGGAAGAATAATTTGTTCTTTTTGCTGCTTATTACAGTTGTACTTTTTGTCACCGGTGAGTTTACTGGGTTAAAAGATTTTCTCTCTATTTCACTTATTTTTCGATTAAAACTTTGTAAAGTTTCTTCCTCTATAACACAATGTCAAAACTTCATTTCAAATGAAATTAAATTATATCACATCATAAACGTTAGTCAGTTTCCATCGAAGTGCAAACATGTCTTAATTAATTTATAGTAAAATTTCTATGCTATCCTTAGTAGATCCCTAATAATTGATAACTATACTAGACATATTCATTTACTTTCACTGAGGACCTGAATACGATCAACCGTTTTATATATTCATGTGCTTAATTCAGACAATACAACATATGTTTAAAGAAAAAAATATAAACATTTTTATACAAAACAATGGAACTAATCCGCCACTACCTTTTCATTATTTTAGATTTGATATAATAGAATGTGTAATGTTGACTCATTTCTAACCATGCGTAATTTTATTAAACCCGTTACCTGTGAGGTAAGTTAAAACTTTTACAGAAATCTGCTCACGATTGTTCGGTTTTATTTGCCTTTAAAAGAAACACAGATGAAATAATTTTAAGTCAACAGTTTTCTAAATATTCATGCCGATATATAGATACAAAAATAAAATGATGATCTGTAAAACTTTGATCGCGTACATCCAGCCGAGACCTAGATTTTCATCATCATCAGCAGCAGCAACATCATCATCATCATCATCATCATCCCCTTGACTTTTGTAATTGTAGGGCGGATCTAAATGCAGAAACCACACTAACTCTTTTCCACAACCGACTATTAACGGCAGCCATCAGCAATTCTGGTGCAGTCATACATGTCCATTGTTTGACAAGATAGCACCTAAGTATCTAAAATGGACACTTCCTCCAGTGAATTCCCATTCACGGTAATGTTGACACAGGTGTTTTTAATTTAATAAGTTAGAATTTAAGAGGAAGTAAAAAAAAATATATATAATTTTTGTACATGTGAATTTAAATAAAGCAGTTCTAATTTTCTTTTAGAATGTAACTTATGAAGGCGAAACTGTACTGAAATAAAACTAATTCAGAATTTTCCCTCGATAGATTTGCATCCAATCATGCAGTATATCTCCTTTTCAAAAAGCCATTAAAATAAAATACATTCATTCTTCCTTCTAACAATTTATGGTTAGCCATTTTTCTCGTTTTCCTTTACTCTTTTATTTAAGAGTACCTGCGATTTTCATTCTGTGTCTGCCATGAACTTCTTGTCAATACTTGTTGGTAAGAAGCAAGCTAGTAAAGAAGAGGCTTAGCAAAATGTGAAATAATTCAGTGGACAGCAACTGTGTACGCTTGTACTCAGTTGAAACGAGGCGAGTAACGACTGAGCAGTACTAAAATAAGAACTAGACGGCATGTCCCTGAACGTGGGCAGTGAAAAGAGTACAATCTAACCCCGGAGATTAAATAAAGTCCAGTTCGAAATTAAATTGACAGAATAAAGAATTAAGGTAGATGGAAGTTTCACCAGAAACAATGAAAAGAGTGTTGAATATAAATCCATCTAAATGATAATGAATACTGAACTATATTCCTGAAGGAAAGAATGCTGTTTTACAAGAGACTGAGAACCAATTTTTAGTGTGGAAGTTTTAAGAGAGATAGAAACAAAAAGTGGACCTTATACATAGAATCAAAACAAAGACAGTTGGTAGTTCCGCGACCGAGGAGAGAAAATTTCTCTCCGAATTTCTGGGAGGATAATTTATCATTATTTACACTGTTTACATGTGGACTACTATCTTTGCTTTTGTTGTTGTGATCACAACTTTTCGTCAATATGTGTATGTCGATCTTAGCCCTTAGATAGTGGCAGCAACGTGTGAAATAAAGATTGGTATTGTGTTGAGAAGAAGAAAAATGCAGGAAAATAAAGTTATACTCAACAGTAAATAGGAAGATGAAAATTTGAATAAATAAACAAAGTAAAAGCAATCAGAATGTAAAATAAAGAACGAGAAAAGAGAAATGTAAAGAAAGTGTAGCAAAATAAGGAAAGATCATATATAAAGACAATGACAATAAAAAATAAGTGATTATAAAAGGTAATTATGAACGCTAAACATTAACGTTAAAAAAATGAAGATCTTTGTAATTTGTTCTTTTTAACCGGAAATGATAGGTGGCTATTTCATAGAATTAAAGATGACCTTAATCGAGAGGTGATGTTAATTCCAACTTTTCGCAATGTCTGTCACTAGAATTCGATGAAAATAATTATTTTTATATATGTTCCGCTGCCCTTGCAATTTACCTTGAGCCCCTGGCTAAAATCCAAAGAAGAATCAGCAGTATTATTGGCCCTAATCTGGCATCTCGTCTTCAGTCACTTTCCCATCGGCGTAAGGTTGCCCCTGTGTCTTTTCTATAAATACATTTATCGTAATTGTTCGGATGAGCTCTTCGCTATATTTACCTAGACTTTTTGTTTTTGATTTCAGCGCAGTACTAGAGTGACATCGAGAACTCATCAACTTGAGCCGGCTAGCTGTAACTGTACGTTTTATATTAAGAGTTTCTTTTCTCGCACTTCTCGCTTGTGGAACTCCCTTTCGACTCCATAATTTCCAGTCAACTTTAATCTGCAATAATTTAACGACGACACTCTAGTACTGCAAAAATTTAACGACGACACCCTAGTAATGCAATAATTTAACCTCGACACTCTAGTACTGCAAAAATTTAACGACGACACTCTAGTAATGCAATAATTTAACCTCGACACTCTAGTACTTCAAAAATTTAACGACGACACACTAGTAATGCAATAATTTAACCTCGACACACTAGTACTGCAAAAATTTAACGACGACACTCTAGTAATGCAATAATTTAACCTCGACACTCTAGTACTGCAAAAATTTAACGACGACACTCTAGTAATGCAATAATTTAACCTCGACACTCTAGTAATGCAATAATTTAACGACGACACTCTAGTAATGCAATAATTTAACCTCGACACTCTAGTACTTCAAAAATTTAACGACGACACTCTAGTAATGCAATAATTTAACCTCGACACTCTAGTACTTCAAAAATTTAACGACGACACCCTAGTAATGCAATAATTTAACCTCGACACTCTAGTACTTCAAAAATCTAACGACGACACTCTAGTAATGCAATAATTTAACCTCGACACTCTAGTAATGCAATAATTTAACGACGACACTCTAGTAATGCAATAATTTAACCTCGACACTCTAGTACTTCAAAAATTTAACGACGACACTCTAGTAATGCAATAATTTAACCTCGACACTCTAGTACTTCAAAAATTTAACGACGACACTCTAGTAATGCAATAATTTAGCCTCGACACTCTAGTAATGCAATAATTTAACGACGACACTCTAGTAATGCAATAATTTAACCTCGACACTCTAGTAATGCAATAATTTAACGACGACACTCTAGTAATGCAATAATTTAACCTCGACACTCTAGTACTTCAAAAATTTAACGACGACACTCTAGTAATGCAATAATTTAACCTCGACACTCTAGTACTTCAAAAATTTAACGACGACACTCTAGTAATGCAATAATTTAACCTCGACACTCTAGTACTTCAAAAATTTAACGACGACACTCTAGTAATGCAATAATTTAACCTCGACACTCTAGTACTTCAAAAAAATTTAACGACGACACTCTAGTAATGCAATAATTTAACCTCGACACTCTAGTACTTCAAAAATTTAACGACGACACCCTAGTAATGCAATAATTTAACCTCGACACTCTAGTACTTCAAAAATCTAACGACGACACTGTAGTAATGCAATAATTTAACCTCGACAGTCTAGTACTGCAAAAATTTAACGACGACACCCTAGTAATGCAATAATTTAACCTCGACACTCTAGTACTGCAAAAATTTAACGATGACACCCTAGTAATGCAATAATTTAACCTCGACACTCTAGTACTGCAAAAATTTAACGACGACACCCTAGTAATGCAATAATTTAACCTCGACATTCTAGTACTTCAAGAATTTAACGACGACACCCTAGTAATGCAATAATTTAACCTCGACACTCTAGTACTTCAAAAATTTAACGACGACACCCTAGTAATGCAATAATTTAACCTCGACACTCTAGTACTTCAAAAATTTAACGACGACACCCTAGTAATGCAATAATTTAACCTCGACACTCTAGTACTTCAAAAATTTAACGACGACACTCTAGTAATGCAATAATTTAACCTCGACACTCTAGTACTTCAAAAATCTAACGACGACACTCTAGTAATGCAATAATTTAACCTCGACACTCTAGTACTGCAAAAATTTAACGACGACACCCTAGTAATGCAATAATTTAACCTCGACACTCTAGTACTTCAAAAATTTAACGACGACACCCTAGTAATGCAATAATTTAAACTCGACACTCTAGTACTGCAAAAATTTAACGACGACACTCTAGTATTGCAATAATTTAACTTCGACACTCTAGTAATGCAATAATTTAACGACGACACTCTAGTACTGCGCTGAAATTTTTTTAAAAAGTCTAGGTAAAAATCTAAATGCAATGTTAATCGCTATCTGCTGTTCTCCTGATTATTCTTCCGTCTTCCCGCTCATTATTAATTGTTCGACACCCTATAACCCCTTGTGTCTTACTGGCTTTGCTGCATGGGGCGATATCGATTATTTTTTTCAGTTTGATATTTCCTAACTGCATAGATCTTACATTGTTTTATTCATGCCACTCTCAGTCGATTAATATCTATCTATGACTGGTCTCTTGTTTTGACTGTAATAGATGAGAATTCTTCAGTTAATAACTGCAATGTATTCGAATCAGTTTAGCAAATGATTTAATTTGAAGCATACGTAAAGCTGTGACATCAAAACCTTTAACGAGGAGAAATTCAAAAGGTTAAAAAACAAAACGAAGTAAAGGTGTAGACAATTTTCTACACTTCGTTTCAGACTGATTAGACGATCAATCCTCACATTACCTCATCAATCTAATTACCTGTTTACTATCGGTTAGAAAGCATGTAAAATTTAATATGATGATTCCTAGCAAAAAACATTTATTTATTGAACAGCTTTTAGCATCAGGCAATAGTCGAAAATAACGTATCATATACTTTAAGCTACCAATGGTCAATTAACTTATTTTGCTGACAACCGTCGATAACTGGCATCCATAAATATAAATTGATAGATATGATGGATGATAATAGTTTCAGTATATATATATATATATATATATATATATATATATATATATATATATATATATATATGAAGAAATATAGTTTTAAGGTGTGCTATATTTATGGGATGAAGTGCTCAACGTCAGAGATAGAGCGAATGTAAATATGAATAATAAAGTGAACATTGAAGTAAACACTCAGAGACGACAGGCTGTTTCATGCTGGATGCAATCGTCAGGCCGCCCTGACGATTTTCGGCCTGACGATTGCGTCCAGCATGAAACAGCCTGTCGCCTCGGAGTGTTGACATAACGTTCACTTATATATATATATATATATATATATATATATATATATATATATATATATATATATATATGTATGTATGTATTAGAATAAATCCTAGGCAAACCTACTTTCAGGGTAAACTGGCTAAAAAAAGGAAATGGCAAGTTGAATCATCCAAGGTTTTTTCAAGTGAGTAATACTGTTAATATATATATATATATATATATATATATATATATATATATATATATAGAGAGAGAGAGAGAGAGAGAGAGAGATAGATAGATAGATAGATGGGTTACCTCGTGGAGGTGTAATGGTTAGCAAGCTTATCTCCCTTGAACAATTACGACTGAGTAGTGATTTCAATCCTCACTGGGTGGCCTATACATTCGGACTTGTGACACATTTAAGCTGCGCTTGGAAAATAACTATGTATCTATCACGAGAAGAGAACCAAGTGTTTTAGAATAATAAATAAAATATGGGCCGTTGAATATTTGGTTTTAAATCTCTATCGATTAAAAAAATAGTGCGTTTCATTTTAGAAATTATATATTGATAAATGCTGCATAATATGAACAATATCGTAAAACATACTTCCTCTACCCTACTGGGAGGACATCAAGGCTTTAAAGAAAAATATGCATTAGAGATAAATACTTATAAAGGAAGTATAAGAAGTCATTCATATTTGATTTGAAGAATTCTCAGAGTACGAGGGAAGCCAAAAGATTTTGAATCTTTAGAAGCCGAACAGATTAACCTACTTAGAAAACTGGTATTCTTACTCAGATTCGAGTACTGTTTCCTCTCTGGGAGAGGAAGAAGAAGGAAGGAACTTTTTGAGAGCTGCAAAGGATAGAGAGAGGTGGAGAGCCATGATCGCCTACGTCCTGAAAGAACATGGCACCTAAAAAGAAGGAAGATGTGTCAGTAAAACAGAAAATATAATGGTATTACTGCCCTTTCTGCTTTATTCTTTTTCGTTATCTATAGTGGCAAGGAACCCTAGAGTGTCGTCGTTTACATGGAAGATGATTGATAAAGCCAGGGCATACATGGTAACTTGTTAATTTTGCAAATTATGCCTCACTGAAAAGTCACTATTTCTACAGATAATGGATGGAAAACCGTTGAATCAGAGGAATAAACACACACGGCCTTCAAATCAATTACCTAATCAAAAACTTGAAACGGAAAAAATAGAAATCAGATTAAAGCAATTAATGTTTGCATTTCAAGATATATCTCATTAAAGTCGGATTACCGGAAACATAAGCAACAATTTTATAAAACTCACATGCAGACGCAAATGCACACACACACACACACACACACACACACACACACACACACACACACACACACACACAGACAAGAACAAATTTGCGCGCAGACACACACGTAAACACAAAATAAATCCATTAGTTGTAAAGAATTAATGGATTTATTTTGAATCCGATATTTTCATTGCTGTAATGGTGGTTATAGTGAATACTTTTTATTTGATAGAAAATGGGGCATCAATATTGTTGTGGTAGGATCCACCTAATTTGCATAGTGGAGTACCGACCATATAAATATGGTTGGTACCGGGAAGAGAGGGAGGAATCAAGAGATTCACTCTCAGTCGAACTCTCTGCATTTTGCAGTGAGGGACCCGAATGAGGCTTTTCCGAGAGGCAGGGTTTCGTCCGGGGTGGTAGACAGGCCTTGAACCCGTCTAGGCGGGTTTAGAAAGGCCATATTTTTGGCCGAGCCTATGGGCTCGTCGATACCCATTTTAAACCGGCCTTGTGCCACATTTTATCCTCGTGGGTGGATAGATAAATACAGGAATCAAGAGATTCAACCAGAGACTCTGCCCGACTGCGACTCAGCCAACACATTCTCCAGGAACGGTCTTACCAGGAATATACAAAAAACTATATGTAAATATTGTGTACACTTTCTTGTTTCAATACATTTTGTTCTAAGTACATTTTGTGTTGCATTATTATTCCATGCATTAGTCAAGTTTCAACAAATATTAAGTAAAAAGTGCCCACTATAATAATTTTATTAATATATATATATATATTTATAGTACAGGTAATAAGTCCGTTGGTATATAATCCAACAGGATCCTAGTAATGACAAATATTAACACTGATCCACAGAATGAGCTCAATGTGTTTATTATAACAGAACATATCAATTACACAACAGCATCCAAAATTACATCATAATTGGGGTTGAAGTTGGGGTATAGATCTATTTCAATCAACGAGAAATACGTTAGTCTTATTCAATCCCGGTGTATAGACTGTGTTCGTGTCGGAATTAGAAATTTAAAATTTAAATTTGACAGCAGTCAAAAAATTCATACAGAAAAAATTAAATATAAAATTTCTAATTCCGACACGTACACAGCCTGTACACCGGGTTTGAATAAGACTAACGTACACTTCGTTGTTTGAAATAGATCTATAGCCCGACCCATATAATGTAATTTTGGATTTTGTTGTATAATATATATATATATATATATATATATATATATATATGGGGGGAGGTGTGTGTGTGTATACAACAGGTAAGTTAAAATCTATGTGTAGCTATCCATTACTGATTTTTTTGCCTTTCTAGTTGAACCCTGATGATGATCAGAGAAAGTGATGGAAAGTACTTGGGAAATAAAAGTGATTTTCACTGATACACTGCATTTTTTGCGTCATTTGTTTGTAAGACACGGAAAACATCCGTGGATATGAACGGCGTGTGCTAAAAATAGATATAATGTTTGTAATTTATTTAACCAAACATGCCTAAAAGAGAATTTGCTGCTTAAATACACACACATACACACATACACACACACAATTTAGTCTCTTGAAAATAAATTTTCAATTAAGCACTGTTGAATGACAAACTAATTTTAAAAACCACAATAATATACTCGATTTGGCTGATAAATTCTCTCGAGTGAAGATGGCTCAGCGGTAGAAGCTCTGACTGACGCCAAATCAGTTGGGTTTCGATCCGTTTTTGAAGCATTCGGTTGTCTAGTCGCACTAGTACTCTCTGCAAATTATATATATATCAATGTCCTTTATTTCAATAATTTGTCATTCGTTGACTGTTTGAAAAATACTGTATATTTTATTTTACCAGGTGAAAATGATCATTTACATAATGACGTAATGGGATCATAATTCCGATTGTATTATATATATATATATATATATATATATATATATATATATATGTTCAGTTATCATTATGTGATTTTAAACGTGTCTACTCATTATCAAATTCTTATGTTTCAGCCTGACTTCTGACTTGTTACGGACATTAAAGGAGTAATTTCTCTTTAAAATAAAGTTGTTTGAAACAAACCTGATCTTAATTTAATGTTTAATAAAGTTACATTAAAAAAAAATCAACATAAAAACGGACCTCCACTTTATGCTTAAAATATGCTTAATTCTTGCAGAATATGAAACCTTCCATGGAACTAACCTTCAAACTAATGAAAAATCAGTGCATGCATATATATATATATATATATATATAATCGACTCTCCCGTCGCGTTCGACGTATGAGGGTCAGGCCGATAAGTCCCCAGGAAACCGACATCGGCACATGAGATTTGTTTTTAGTGGTGAAGGCCTTGTGCAGGACCAGCCACACTTTTGGGAGGGACGAATACAGAAACCTGGTGCACCGAATGCATGCCACAAGGTTCCCAAACGACCCTCCGCAGGTTTTGAATTCAGAGTTGTCCTTCTCCTAGACCAGTTGCCATCCAAGGCTATAGAACCCAGTCTGTCCTGCTATTTTACCCATAGCTGGAGGGAGATGAAGAGGATACATACCTTTCCCAAGGGTATTAGCACGTAAGTGAATGCAGTGGATTCGACTGGAATACGAACTCGGCTCTGCAATTCCTCAATCCAAGCCGCTAACCACTGCTCCACCGTGCCTCCTGTATATACATATATATATATATGTATAACAGAATATATCGTAAACCTCAAGAAAATATTGAACGAAACGTTCCAAACGAAAGAAACACGAGTATAGAAATAGATTATAGAATTCAAATTGTGGAATACGGCTTCATTTTAAAATTTTAGACATTTTTTTAAGTTGGATTCGTTGTAAAAATAATAGATTCCGAATTTGTTTTCCTCGTTGCTGGCATTGAGTGTTGGAAAGGAAATCCCGAGATGGTTTCAAGTTCTCGAGACTAACATTTTACAAAACAAATAAATCGAAGCAAACGAAGCAAATATTTCTCCGTTCTATTGAAACAAGAACAAGAATGTTTCTAATGGGCGTAAAGAGAAAAGTCTGGGGCTAAAGCGATATCGGTCCGGTGAAGCAGATATGGCCGGCTGTTTGAGAAAAGAGAAAGACAGGACAGAAAGAGAAAGTTAGAGATGGAGGAAAGTGGAGATGCAAATAGCGAAATAGGAACGAAGAACCGATTGAAAGTGAAAACACAAGCGAAAATTCTAAAGAGAACAAGAGTCTCTAAATACTACTACTACTGCTACTATTACAATTGATAATAATAATAATATTAATAATAATATTGATAAAATAACAACAATAATAATAATAATAATAATAATAATAATAATATGTGCTATCGATAGATTATTGCTTTTAAACTGAGATTTTCCTTTCCAGCAACAAAGATACACTTAATAGCAAATATAGAAGAAGACTATATTGTCTACCCAATGTCAGACATTAGAATGTAAATCAATGTTTTTTTTTTCTAATAATATTGGTATTAGCCAAACATTGCTGTTACAATTTTCAAAATATACATATATTTATATGAGGAAAATATTTTCGAATATCTTCTGAAAATATTAATAATTATTAAAAAAAAATACTGTTAAAAGTTGTTTTGCTTTTTATGTCTTTACTTTCCATGCAAAATACAGCATAAATATTTATAAAATGCAAAATATTAGAATGCTCAGAGGGTAAATGCTTCTATCACTTTTATGAATTATGAGGCAACTACCAGGACTGACTGAAGATTTAATTATCGGAAGATTAGTTTATTATTTCTTCTATTCGATAGTGTGTTTTGTAGTGCATTTCGAATATTAATTGTGAACATATACAAAGAGAGAATTTGCATTTTTCATGGAAACATAATTTTGTAGCAGAACTCACCGTTTCGCCTTCTACAGCAGTTTGTTTTTTGTTTGTTTGTTTTTTTAGTAAGGAACACAACTTTTAATTTTTAAATCGTTATTGTCATACGTGACAAAAATGGGTTAGCATTTATATGCTAAATAAATTAAAAAGACATAGTAAGAAATCAGTGTCAACACAAAACTAGGATTATCCCCATATGT
>CAHIKZ030001402.1:2672500-2692500 GCA_903632075.3 Acanthosepion pharaonis
AACCACCCAGATATTGTTATTAAAGACCACAAACAAAAACGGTGCCTCCTTGTTGATATGGCAGTCCCTGCTGACTGCAATGTATCTTTGAAGATATTCAAAAAGCTGTCAAAATACAAGGACCTTGAAATAGAAATCTCGAAAATGTGGCATATGGGAACATCAACAATCCCTGTTGTAGTTGGAGCCCTAGGACTGGTTGGAAAATATTGCAGTAGACTAATTGAAGGGATTCCTGGAAGCCCATGCCTCAAGGATATACAAAAAAAAAATTGTTCTGACAAGTACAGCCCACACTTTACGAAGGGCTTTATCTATGTAATTTTTTTCAGTGGAAAGTGTCATGATGCCATTTCTAACCTTAGGTCCCTGGGCGGGACCCGGAAAGAAATGTGTAAACGCCAGAAATCAAAGAAAATAATAATAATAATAATAATAATAATTATTATTATTATTATTAATAATAATATTAATAATAACAATATCCCCCTTGATTTCTGTTTTATACACATTTCCATCTGTGTCCCAACCAGATATCTAGAGTCAGAAATGGCATTATGTCATTTTCTACTGCTCCTTTTTGTTTTAAAAAAGAGAACCGGCAAAAAAAATCCCTTCGTAATATGTGGGTTGTACTTGTGAGTACATTTATTTAAGGCATGAGATAGCATAAATCCCTTCAGTGAATCTGTGTGAACCTTTTCCTATTAATCCAAAGGCTCCAACTACAGCTGGAATTATTGAGGTCCTCATGTGCTACATTTTGGACATTTCTATTTCAAGATCCTTGTATATTGATAGTTTTTTTTTTTTAAGATCTTGAAAGATGAATTGGAGCTTGCATGGATTGCCAAGTCAGTAAAAAAATCACATTCTGTTTTTGTGGTCTTTGATCACGACATCTGAGCGATTATATTTGATTGTCCAATCTGTATGTATTATAAAATCCAACAACATTGTTACATGTTTTACCTCTGTAACCGGGTCTGGGCGATGTTCGTACCAGTTTCTTGCAGTTTCCTTCCCATAAAAGTTGTATAATTTTCAGTGAAGATATTGACCCATTCTATCATGCCATATCATGTTTTATATTCAATGGGTGCTAACACCATGTAACCTGATACAAGATGGTTGATTGTTTCCGGATATTTATCGCATAATCTGCATTTGGGGTCAGCACAATTTTTTTAGTGTGTGTTAATTTATAGTTAGCATGCATTGGTCCTATTCAGCAAGAATAAAACCTTCGGTTTCAGTTTTAACCCTGCATTATGTAACCATTGATGGGTACAGGATTTGTCTATATCATCTTGTTTATTACGGGTAAAGTATTGACCACGAAGAGGCTTATCTTGCTATCGCTTCTGCATTTGTTACATTGCCTTTGCTTGTGTTTTCTAACATTTTTGCCCCAGCGCCTCAACCTCCGACGTTTTACTCTTTGGGTTGAGGTGTCAACTCGGTCCTAACCGAACTTAAGGGAGTGGCCATAGGTCCCCTGATCATCCGTAGATTATTCGACCGGTCCACTGGTTTAATCCTGCTTCCTGCCCACGTTGTGTTTGGTTTGATCCAGAAAGCAAAAGTGATGTTCATCCATTCACGGTCGACTGAAGATGTAGACACGGCTGTAGAGTTGCGCGAAGAAATTTAGAATGCAGAAAAAAAAATAATTAATATCTGCAGAAAGCCGGAAGACAACTATTCAGCGATTGAATTGTTAATGTCTTTTATATAGCAGAAAAGAATAGTATAGAAAGAAACGGTTTACAGAAAAGAAAATTTACGTAGGAACGCATACACTGGATTCTGGACAGAGAGAGAGTGTGTGTGTTATGATTAACTTGTTGTTAAATCATCTCAGAACGATATACGACTCTTTCGATGGGGGGATAAGATTTCTGTGCGTTGCTTAAAGTTTTATTAGCAGTAGTAACAGTAGTAGCAATATCCGTGGTAGCAAAGGCAGCGGTACTTATAGCAACAGTGAAATGTTAGCGGACGCATCGTTCCAATCTCTGACGTCACTTTCTCTCCTTCTTGAGTCTCCATATCGACTCTCCACTGTCTCTAGACCAACTCTTGCCCGGGCTAATTCTCCTCTGCCTCTCTCTTCCGTCTACCTCTTCCACTTTGAATTTGTTGGCGTCTCTTATTACTGAATAAATTTTCTTATTTCGTACATGTTCTTTGACTGAGATTACCAGTCTTCTGTACTTTTCAGCTTTCTTTATAGACCGATTGATGTGGTTTTTTAAGACAGTTCTAGTTGAACTAATCCTCTGTTTCCTTCGGACTTGGATACATACAGACGATTAACATAGGCTTTAGGATGCATTATTATTATTATTATTATTATTATTATTATTTGATTTGATTAGCTGTTCCCTGCAGTTCTGCCACACGCGAATTCCCAATGTTGCCAGATATTGCCAAGGCGTCCTGTTAAGTTGAAAGATTCCTGGAAATAATTCGTATTGTGCCGACCACAGAATGGAAAACTTGAGCTGCTTCTTGGTATATTTATCTCGTTTCTCCTGCCAGGTCATGTTACCTCTGTATTTTCACCTGCTCTCTCTTCACAATATTCACACCCCCAGGTAGCGCAGGGTCTATCTAGACCCATTTACAACTACTCTTGTGTACAAGTAACATGTCAGGACCATTGCTCTTCAAATGCTTGTCTGTATTGCACATTAGCTTCGCTTGCTACTTTTCGGCTACTGACGATGGTGATTTTTCCTACCACTTCTCAGTGCACCTGAATCCATATTTCGTATATAGTTCTCAATGCATTTTCAGGATTATTTTCTCATGGCATTATTTATAGTCCTTTTATCTCCTTCAGTAGCTTGTCTTGGTTTATTTTGTTTTACGGCATATCAACCTCAATGGGCTATTTAATACCGATAATATTTTTATTGATGGTAATATTTTCTTCAAGAAATATTACTGTAAATAAAACTTATTTTCCTGCATAACCTCATGAACTTCATTTCTTACACCTTCTTATGATCATACAGCACCACACAATAAATCTATGTAAGGTGCAAGTGTATATATCTTTGAGCTTATATTGGATGAATATTAGTATAAAAGCTATTATAATATTAGAAATTTTGCAAAATAATTGATAGATTCAATTGTTGTAAAAAAGAAAAACAAGGATGAAAATAAATTTATGAAAGTATGTGGAATAATAGAATATTCTATGCTAGAAGACGGAAAGACCTACATTCTGAAAATATGATGTTTTACGCTTTTATCAAAGATATGATTTGGTTTGTTTTGTTTTACGGCATATCAACCCCAATGGGTTATTTAATGCCTACAAGATTCTTATTGATGGTAATATTTTTATTTAAAAAAACAATGCTGGTAATATTTTTTATATTAAATGTACTGCTGGTAATATTTTTCTCTTTAGAAATGTACTGCTGGTAATATTTTTCTTTTTGAAAAATGTACTGCTGGTAATATTTTTATTTAAAAAAACAATGCTGGTAATATTTTTTATATTAAATGTACTGCTGGTAATATTTTTCTCTTTAGAAATGTACTGCTGGTAATATTTTTCCTTTTGAAAAATGTACTGCTGGTAATATTTTTCCTTTTGAAAAATGTACTGCTGGTAATATTTTTCTTTTTGAAAAATGTACTGCTGGTAATATTTTTCCTTTTGAAAAATGTACTGCTGGTAATATTTTTCTTTTTAAAAAATGTACTGCTGGTAATATTTTTTCTTTTTGAAAAATGTACTGCTGGTAATATTTTTCCTTTTGAAAAATGTACTGCTGGTAATATTTTTCTCTTTCAAAAATGTACTGCTGGTAATATTTTTCTTTTTGAAAAATGTACTGCTGGTAATATTTTTCCTTTTGAAAAATATATTGCTGGCAATAATATAATACAGGTAATAAATTCTTCAAATATGTACTACAGGTAATATTTTTTCCAAAAAGTATTGCTGGTATTAAAACCTATTTTATACTTTCATAATGTTTTTCCCCTTTTGGGGAGTTAACTATTTTGCCCATAGCTGGGACCCTGACAGGTGCTGCCACACCGGGTCAAAGTGGACCTGGGAACACCAGCAATTAAAAAGTTGTTCCACGCTCCTGAAAACATCTGATCAGAAATCTTGCTGTTGTATATAGTTTATCATCTTAACCAGGCCACATCATTTGATGAGGTCTTATCCATTTGCATGGGTGCAATAGGCGTTTTCTGAAGCTCCAGCCGACAAGGAGACTTTCAGTATTTTTTCTGAACAGCCTGCACAAGATGAAATCAGTTGTGCTATAGAAAACAATGTGTTCTGAAATTTTGTTCTTGCTCTGCCTATATCATCCCTTCAATTTTCTTTTTCAAGAACCTGTTCCTCAGCCATCGCTATGATTCTGCACCTGCTATCTCTTAGATTCCTTGTGAAAATTTCATGTATCATCGTTCCCATAATAATTCTTCCCATAATATGCGAAACATTCTGCTTTGGAAACGACATTTTTATTCAATGCACCTTTTAGAACCCATTCTAATATTACGCATTAAACACTTTTAAACCCATTTCCGGGATAGGTAAAGTCTTGCCATATTACTCCACGGATTTAAGCACCAGTTAATTGTTACCACTTTCCGTATCAGTCGGTTCAAGCTAACTATATTCTCTTTGGTCTATTCAACAATAGCTATAAGGTACCTTAAAACCCCGACTACCGAAGCATTTTTACCTGAAACCAAATTTCTGATATTGTACTTGGATAGACAAAGCGTTCTACAACGTCGAATATATTTCACTGTGATTCCATCATGTCAATGAGATTCTTGTCCACTTGTAGAACTCTCAGTGCTATCCATATGCTTCTTAGATACCCTTTAGGTACCCCACGCTGTGATCTATCACCGTTCTATCCACTTTTCTTCTACTTTATATTTCCAGCACAAAGTATGTATCGATTCCGCATAACATCCTGATATCCTGAGAACAAATCTTTATAGTGTTTACTAAGGACTCCATCTGGTAATTATTGTTAGTATATAACTTGACATCATTCATGAATAATAGGTTGTTTATAGGCGGTTTCTGATCCCTTGCAAGCTTGTAACCAGATTTTGTCTTACAGAGAAGCAGGCACAATGGCAGAATGATGACCTCAAATAACAATAGCGAATGACCCTGAGGAAGGCCATGCCTTTTATGATACATGGATTTCTCAGCATATCATAGGGCTTTAGACAATCTATCCAGTCCATGGACAATTTTGTCAGGTGTCTCCTGCAAATCTTAAGAATCAATTTATCAATGAAATCTCATCTACTCAACAGAAAAAAACAGCTCAATCTTATCTTGAAATTTCATATCAGAAATTCCAAATCAAATTTAAGCAAGCAATCCGTCTGTAATTGTCAGTTTTTTAATCCATTTCACCACAAGCAAGTCATTAAAGCCACTAAAACACAAGGAGTTACTTAGTGTTGAATCAGCAGAAAGAGAGAAGAGTAATCAGAATGATAGTACATAGCGATTGACATTTCATTTAATTTTTTGGAGATTAAAGTTACCTGAAAATTGCCGAATGAAGTTCCACTAGCAAGAAATGTGAGAAAAGAAACTGTTAGCAAAGAATCTAGCTAGCTCAAATGTAAACGATAAAATGTAAACGATAAAATGTAAACGATAAAATTCATAACGCCTGGGTACCATAGAAAACAGATCATTGGAATAATTACCATGAAAGTATTTATAAAAATGGCATAAAGAGGCAACCTTAAGGCCCTGGGAAAGTGATTGAAGCTGAGCCTCCAGATAAGGACGGATAATATTGCTAAATCTTCTTTGGATTTTATCAAGGAGAGCCAGG
The DNA here is from genome assembly GCA_903632075.3 of Acanthosepion pharaonis. Lineage (NCBI taxonomy): Eukaryota > Metazoa > Mollusca > Cephalopoda > Sepiida > Sepiidae > Acanthosepion > Acanthosepion pharaonis. Next base: position 2,678,362 of record CAHIKZ030001402.1, read on the forward strand.
TAAATAACAAGGGTACCGGGCCATATGCACCATCAGTATTGTAAGCATGTACGAATGCTAGTTTTATAGATATATATGTTAGATTCTGGAAAGAAAAAATTGTCTTACAAGACACAGTAAACCAAATACAATATAGTCTTTCCACTTCATGTCAGCTGAGAATTCTATCTCGAAAGAAGCAAGAAGTCACTTTCGTGGAGGTTAGCATCAGCCATGCTTATGAAAGGCAGAGAGGCGTCACTCAGAGGATTAATGGACAGAAGTTTAGCTTTGGAGGCGTTAAAATTAATAAGCCATTGTTTGCCTCAGTTAACAATGGACTTGAGGTCTTTTTGAATATCAGATACCATTAAATCTACAGCGTTTACTTGTTTCGTAGAAAGGTATAGTTGTGTATATTTGTGTCTATAAGTATTTACTTAGTTGCGAGACAGGAATAATATTAATCGTTTTTATTTGCATTTGTAAGCATTTACTCGGTTCGTAAATAAATAAAGTTTGTCAGTTTATATTTGACGCTGTAAGAAATTGCTTGTTTCAGGGAAAAATAAGTATAGGTCGTTTCTATTTTATTATATAAAAATTTACTTTGTTCGTGGATAGATAAATATTGGTGGTTTATTTCTGAGTCTGTAAACATTTACTTGACATGGCGACAGTTAAATGCTAGCTATTTGTATTTAAATCTATATACATTTAGTTGGAAGGTGGCAGTTTTAAGGATTGGTCTTACCTCCTCTTCTAGGGATTCCGCTGACATATATTAGAAACACAACAAATCGGTAGTGCAATACAAAATGTAACCTGTAGCTCATCAAGTAAATAACAATCTCAATACAATGTTAATGGGCTGTAACATAAGCTTGTTAACCACAACTCCAAAATGAAGCGCTTATCTGCATTTATTTCGCTTATCTGAGCATAAGACAATGTCAAGATACAAGTGCATAAAATGTGTATTGAATTCACAAGGGAAGATTGATCTGCGAAAAGTTCGCTGAAGAATCGTCTGGAATTGTTAAGAGACTTTCTGGCGCGTAATCACTAACCAGTGACATTAGAATGATATTATTTAAAAAAAAGAAAAAAAACAAAAAAAAAAAAAAACATGAACAGTAATAATGAGGTATAAATTGCTTTGTGAGAAGGATACTACGTGGAGATTGGATATTTTATAAGATTTTACAAAAATATTTAATTAAAGCCACTATGGAAAATTTTCATAAACACACTGATTTTTATTTTATCAACTTCAATTCAAACGAACAGAAAGTAATAAAAAGTAGGAATTCTTAAAAGACGAAAGAATTTAATGAGAAAGAAAGGAAGAAAGAAACAAAGAAGAAAAACAAAGAATGAAAAAAGAAAGATCGAAAATGGAAGAAAGAAAGAAGAAAAAAGAAAGAAAGAAAAAGAAAGAAAGAAAAATGAATAAAGAAAGACCAAAGAAACTGAAGAGAAAGAAAGAAAGAAAGAAAGAAAGAAAGAAATAATTATTAGAATTGAAATAATAATAAAGAAAAATTTTAAAAGAGCAAAGAAAATGGAGGAGACACAAAGAACTGTTAAAAGTCCAAAGAATTTGAGGAGAAAAAATAGAGGAAGGAAGAAAAAAAAAGCGATGTTAAAATACCAAAAAATATGAAGAAAGAACAATTAAAAGAAAGAAAGAAATTCAGAGCAAGAACAAGGAATCAGGAAAAAGGTCATGCTTGCAGACTATAACAAATTGACAATTTATTTTGTTCTTATTTTTAATAATATTTTGTCAGTTTTTAAATATCTTTATACTCTTTTCAGTAGATTTGTTCTCTGTTCATATAAATATGATGGGCAGAGTTAAGTAACAGCAAGTTTTAATAATCATTCATTTCGAAATTTGCGACAGACAATGAATAATTTATGGCTATCAAACTGATCACATTCTTATGTATGATCACATGAAAGAAAAAATAAGACAAACCTAGAGTGGGTAGCTTTTATATACTTATCGGCAATGGTCGAGCGGAGTATTTCCATGAATTGTGTCTGCAGTATATTCGAGCGAATACTGTAATCAATGTTCAAATTTAGACCGAAGATTTTATTTTGCCCTAATTACCGTGTGAAAGGGATTAATCCATATTTAGAAAATCATATCTTCGATAAGTGTTAAATAGCAAAGTAGACTAGATTCTCAGGCATTGGATCACAGCCAGTCGAGGAGACTAGCAACTGAATTCAAAAAGGCTCGAAACGACAGAACTACCATCATCTAACGGGATTTGGTTGTGGTCATGTACTCCACGACACGTCTACTAGTTTAAATGTACGTTTTAGCCTTTTGCGATCATTGAGAAATAAAGGAACTCATATTTTCCTCGGAAAATATTATTACAGACTGGTTTCTTTTATTTTGAGTATTAACTAGTCTAATAAAAAGACGATCCTTATTGCAAAACTGGAGAAAGAAACTGGAAATCAATCCAATTTCCCAAAAATTCAAGTTATACATAATAAAACAGACATTGTAGAGAGTTTATATTCTGGGAAAATAAGGTCGCGTAGAGAAGCATCCTTTGTCACTAACCCTTAGCCGAATCAGGTTTCACTATATTTCTCTAAAAACTGCGATAAATTCGACTATTTCAAACCACTTGCTTTATACTAATTGTTTATAATACTTGAGTAGTATAAGTTATTTTTTTAAATGAAAGACAACTTTTCAAACCCCTCGCAAAGAAAGCCTTCTTAGATCTATTTGCGGACAAATGTCCACTGAGTGTCTTGCAGCTTATTGCAGTTACCACCATGTCTATGATTATCAGTGCGTAATCCTGAATTGTGACCTTATGTCAGATCAATAACATCTACAATCCTATAGATCAATCCAGATCTCGGAAAAGAAGGCTTTATTCTCTCCTCTTTCTAGTAGGTCATTTTCCTCTTCCAAGCATGTTTCCCCAAACAAAAAAAAAAAAAAAGAAATAAATAAAAAAAATCAGTCTTAGGCAAGTGTATAAGGTTTCCAATCACCTCATTTTATCCTCTTTACAAGTCATTGTCCCGTGAAAAATGCTGACATTTGAATACAAATAGCATGAAAGTAAGGCAACAGCTCTGTAAATCAATGCCTGGTAGGGTTTATTGCTAAGCGATGACGTAAGAGAGTCTTTTATACGAGAGGAATGTAACAAATATGTTAATTTGCTGGTTAGACCCAAGCAAAATGCATGAAAAAAATACAGAGCGCTGGATTTTGTTAATGATCGCGTTTGGTTTCAGTGAAACCCTGATCGTTTGTCAGGGTAACCATTATTATTGACTGATTGTGCAAATAAGAACGGTATTTTAGCTGAATATTAATTCTTCAAATAATGTAAGGTTAATAAGATAGGGTGTCCCTCACTAGTGAGCCACGGCTGAATGATAAATATGCAATCCAATGCAGTCTGATTGGCTGTCACTCTAGCTTACGTCATCAATGGTTTTATGCAGCAAGGCGAGGACTCACACGAACGTTACAGGTTTGATTTCGTTTCTCTTTTCTATTTGGAAAATATTCTTCTTTGTTCGGCATTTTTTCTGAAGAATATTTTTTTTCTTTTTTATCGGTGCTTGATGGCCTATTATATTTTTCTTTTGGTTTTCATTAATTCTATTTTATTTTATTTTTTCCATCGATTCTTTCTTTGTGTTTCTTTTGTTTTGTTAGTTTCATAAACCCCTTGTGTTTTTTTTCCAAAATTTTATCACAAAGCCGATTCACTTTTTTCCATTGTTTATTTCACAGACTCATCTCTTTCTTTTTTTCTGTTGCGTTGATACTTTAAAAACTATTATATATTTTATTTGAATTTTATCTTACTCGTCCGTTTTCCTTCTTTAGTTCCCATTTGTCCTTTCTTTTGATAGAATTCGTAATTAAAATTTAATAGAATTTGTTCTTTCTATTTTACTTTTTATTTCTGATTCATATACTTATTGTTTCCGAATGTTGTTTCTTACTTTCTTTTCGTTTTCTTTATTTCTTTTCGTTTAATAGACCTGTTCTCATTTTTTAGTTTTCACAGTGATTTAGTTCTTTTTCTTTTATTTCATATACCAAATTCGTTCTTCATTCTTTCCTCTTGTAGCTTGTCACAGAAAATATATTTACATATATCTATATATTTATTCATTCATTGCCTTTTTCTCTTTCCTTCTTTCTTGGCACCTTCCTTTCCTCATGAGCTACTTTTATTTATCGCTTCTATTTTTTTTCTTTATCCAGTTTTATTTTCATCTTTCTTTTTGCTGTTATTTCTTTCGTGTAGTATTTTGTGTCAATGTAAAGTCACTCTTTGGAATTTACCTCTTTTTTTCTAATCGCTCTTTATCTAAACTGTAACTGCAGTTTTCCTCTGCAATCACCAACTCATCTTTTATTTAAGTTTTAATATTACTTCAGCAAAACATATCAAACACATATTCCTCTTCTATCCTGCCTTGACATTTGAAATATTTTACATTATTCCGTACCCCAGTTGCTGATTATTCATTCCTCCTTATCGATTCATTTTCTTTTCCCAGTTTTCCACTTCAAATTTTAATCATTATTATCAACCTTTACGTTTTTCCTACTTTCTCCGTTCATTTCTCCTATTTGATTGCTATGTCCTTAAAAATACGCCCTCCTTACAGTTTTAATAATTCATTTATTTCTGCTCATTTTAATACATTTTTTTATATATTTCGCTTATTCCTTCTTTACTTTGAGGTTTCTTTTCTGTCCCTAATATCCTGTCATCCATTCGGCCTTAGAATAAAATAAATCTAATTTGAAATATCAGTGACTTCTGTGGAGCTTTCAAAATTGATGTGAAACGCTTCAGATGTAATTAATTTACTCTTTCTTTAGATAATCTAATCGTGAGATCATCTCATCTTGTCCACTATGATTACAGATGCGATGTGAAATAAGATTTTAAATACATTGGGATTTTCATTTTCACCCTCAACAGAAATTTGTTATATTAAGCTTCAATATATTAAGGAATATGTCGTTGAGTAAATTTGTTTTACAACCAGTTACTATACGAAACCGATTTTGAAATGGGTCTTCTAAAAATAATTTCGATTTCGATAAATAATCATATTGGACTCTAAGGATGGGAAAAGCATAAATAAAATAGTATGGTAGTATCTTCCTAAAGATAATATCGTAGCTTGTGAACCGCATTGAATCCAGAAAAAGAGTACAAAATAGAAGAGACATGGTAACAAAATAGAAGAGACATGTTAAAATAGACAAGACATGCTAACAACTAATACGGATTTTAATGGCGGCACAAGTACGTATGTGGGGACAAAAATGTGAACTAACAGACATAACCACGGGAATATAAAAATAAGAAATTGAAGTTCACTTACGGGGCGGGGCGGATAGCTAATGAAACTTTCTAGGTTCAAACCACTTGTTAAAAGCTGACGTTTTGACCAATCATTGATTAAAAAATAAAAATAAAAATGATCTGGTATCCGTGGAGGAAGAAAGGAAGCATTAATTTCTTGATTTCATTCTTTTAATAAAATAGTCATCCGGTTACTTCCTCTTGAAACAGTGGATTCCCTACGATACCGAAGTTAAGCAAAGTTGAGCCGGGTCAATATCTCGATGGATGACAGTTTTAGAATACCAGATTCTATAAGCTTGGATGAGTGGCTGGTACAATTGATAATGTCTCGAAATTTTTAATTGGAGAACCGAGTTCTAATTCTCATGGGGTTCTTTATATTCACTTACGTGTAAATATGCGTGGGAACTGTTAGAATTCGTTTCTTCTCTTATCCCTCTACGGGTAAGACTTGTATCACTAAACCTTACCACTTCTCTCCTTGTAGCACTAAGCCTTACCACTTCTCTCGTTTTATCACTAAACCTTACCACTTCTCTCCTTTTATCACTAAACCTTACTACTTCTCTCCTTGTATCAATAAACCTTACCAATTCTCTCCTTGTATCACTAAACCTTACTACTTCACTCCTTTTATCACTAAACATTACCACTTCTCTCCTTGTATCACTATACCATACCACTTCTCTCCTTGTAACACTAAATCTTGCCAATTCTCTCCTTGTAGCACTAAACCATACCACTTCTCTCATTGTCTTACTAAACATTACCACTTCTCTCCTTGTATCACTAAACCTTACCACTTCTCTCCTTGTATCACTAAACCTTACCACTTCTCTCCTTGTACCACTAAACCTTACTACTTCTCTCCTTGTATCAATAAACCTTACCACTTCTCTCCTTCTATCACTTGTGGCACCATGCATAATTAGAAAACTGAAAAGAGATATTCATAAATATATGATTTATTTTTTTCGGTTTGTTAACCATTTGATAGTTATTTAGAGATGAAAAATATTTCGGAGTTGAGAATAATTCTCTAATTGCGTTCGGGCGATCTGGGAGAAAGAAAGAAAGGAAAATGAAGAGAAAAAGAAAGAAAAAAATTTAATACGCAAACCGGTCATAAGCACACACGCTCAGCTGACACATAACAGGTGTCAAAAGATATCTAGGTCAAAGTACCTGACCGAAATCCACGAAAAATGGAAGTTTGTTGAAGAAATAAAATTTTAGGGACAATGAGAAAAAAATAATGATAAGTAACAAATGAAAAGGATGTCATTGAGATGATAGGTAACAGATGGGGAAGTTTATCTAAGGATATACAGACAATCCATTAATACGAGAACCAGAATTAAAAATACAGGCACACAGGATAATGATTAGAAAAAAAATTTTTTTTGAGATAATTAAGATTTTGTTGTCAAGCTCCGAGCGAAGGGAAAAAGTGAAATATTTTTATTAGTTCACGTTAACGCCACCCAAGGTGATGTCGTTTTTTTTGAGATAATACAGATTTTTATTATCGGCCGGAGGAGAATGAAATATTTTGTTGCGTCCAGAGAGACGCCGACAGGTCTAGGAAAATCCCTTTCTTAGATCGTATCCAATTAGCGGTAGGCTGTTTTGACAGATACCGCGTGTGAAAGAAACCGATAGCGTCATTCGATCTGGTACGAAAAGGGCAATTTAAATTTTCTTTTTTTTAGCAAGGGGTTTCTTCCCCCAGAACAAAGCCATGGATTGTCCACGCCCGATTAGAGACGTCACGAAGGATGGAGGAAAGATACCGACCAGAGTCTCATTGGCCGAGGGCGGTCACGTGATGTGCGAGGGAGGAGGAAAGATGCCCGACCAGGACCCCATTGGTCGAGAGCGGTCACCTGACATACGAGGGACCAGGGGAAGCGGGTATACGCCTCCCCCCAGAGGCACAGTAAGGAAGTAGGAGTGAAAGTAAGTTACCGATAATGGAAAATCCCTAATCAGAAATAATACGTCTTTAGAATTATCAAGAAAACCCTGGCGCCGACAGACCCACCCCAGTTTTTGACTGCCTCAATAAAAGCAGGACCCCAATCGACAGAAATCAGTTGCAGTTGCGCCGCGGATGGAGTTGGAGCTGCGCCTCGGATGAAGAGGGAGTTTGAGTGCGGGCTGCGGGCCCGGTTCATTCGCCCCCTTTGCGAGCAAGAAAGGCCGGTCCGTTTGGCCTAAGTGGAGACGTTGCAGTCGCGCACTGACAGCGGAGATGAGTGAACAATAATTCAGACTCTGAAGAGAGAAGTTAAGTTGGGGTTGCGCCTCGGACGAAGTTGGAGTTGGAGTTGCAGCGCGGACGGCGGGCCCTGTTCATTAGTCCCCTTTGCGGCAAGAGAAGCCGAAGTGAAGCAGCCGTTTGGCCTAAGAGGAGAAGTTGGAACCAAACCAAGCCTAAGAAGAGAAATTCGTCTAACCCAAGTCGAAGTGAAGAAATTCGCCCAACTCAAGCCGAAGTGAATAAGCTCGTCCAACCGAAGCCGAAGAGAAGAAGTTAGTTCGCACACTGACGGCAGAGATGAGTGAACAATAGTTCAGACTCTGAGGAGAGAGTTAGTTACAGCCACGGACGACGAGAGAAATCAGCCGTGAACGACAGGTAGAGATCAGCGCCCAGTGTCGAAACCAAACCACAACCCGAAATGCAAATTTCTAGAGAGCAGACAACTCGAAGCCTTAAAGTTGTATGGTAGAAGCTTGGTGCCACAGTCCACAAAACGGGTCGGGAGGTAGGAATAATCTTGTGTAACGAACGTTTAGATATAAAAAGTTGTTACCTTTTTCTTCAATAATTTTTGACCTTGTGAGTTTTTCTTTTTCTTGTGTGTTATCACCCCCGTTGGACTCAGCTTGCATACGGCCCCAATCCCTGTTTGATCCCGTCTGTCTAAGATCTAATCACAACGTGGGTAGGCAGACCGGAGATCAGTGCAGTTACCCTAGTAACCAGGCGTTGGAAGCGAGTTGGGAACGACGAGGCTGGTATTCATCTAAACAAAGGGTTAGAACGTCACACTTGGAGCAGCGAGGAGCGAACAGCTGACGCCGCGGCAAAGACGTCACAACTGGTATCGTGACCATAGGATCAGAACCCTGGACCACGTCACGTCACAGTTGGCGCCGCGAACGAGATCGAACGACAGAGTCGACGCTGCGACCAGGGGGGACGACGTCACAACTAAACCTTACCACTTCTCTCCTTGTAACACTAAATCTTACCACTTCTCTCCTTGTAGCACTAAACCTTACCACTTCTCTCCTTGTATCACTAAACCTTACCACTTCTCTCCTTGTATCACTAAACCTTACTACTTCTCTCCTTGTATCAATAAACCTTACTACTACTCTCCTTGTATCACTAAACCTTACCACTTCTCTCCTTGTATCACTAAACCATACCACTTCTCTCCTTGTATCACTAAACCATACCACTTCTCTCCTTGTGTCACTAAACCTTACTACTTCTCTCCTTGTGTCACTAAATCTACTACTTCTCTCCTTGTAGCACTAAACCATACCACTTCTCTCCTTGTATCACTAAACCATACCACTTCTCTCCTTGTATCACTAAACCTTACCACTTCTCTCCTTGTATCACTAAACCTTACCACTTCTCTCCTTGTCTTACTAAACATTACCACTTCTCTCCTTGTATCACTAAACCATACCACTTCTCTCCTTGTATCACTAAATCTTACCACTTCTCTCCTTGTAGCACTAAACCTTACCGCTTCTCTCCTTGCATCACTAAAACCCTATTAGGTTTCTTCCCGCAATTCTAACAATCTAAAAATATTTTCTTGCTTTAACTAACTTGCCATTCGCCGTAGAATAAGAATAAATCAATCGCTAACTTGATAAAATACTCCTCCACTTCCTGGCTTATGAGAGTTAGCGGACAATTTTCGACTATGTACTTTGATTGTAGAGTTCAATGGAAATTTGCTTAACCTTAACGCATATCGTTACCCACTGACAATAGGCTATGTCATATCTAATCCTGCACCTGCATTAAGTGACGTTTTAAATCCATGCGCTCTAGCGACTCTTTGATCTATCCGGGTTATGTGCCTGCATCGGGATTTTGATTGAATCGCATCAAATCTGCTACGAAAACATTTATATTCTTCGGTAGAATTTTGGTGAATATTCCTTTGCTTGAATACATTTTTCTTGGGTTGAGGAGGGTGAATAAGTCGAGCTTTTCACGGACGGACATGTTGCAGTAAATAGAAGGAGCTTTCAAAAAATCCAAACCTAAAAGTAAACACCAAAATCTTTGGAAAGAAAATATACGAACTCAACTAATAGAAGCTACACCAAACTATCTCGCCCATATAACTGAAACTAGTTATGGTCTCTGCCAGAAAGTTCTACTCAAGACACTTTCATATACTTACTTGTGTTTCAATTTTAAGTTTAGTAATTTTCACAAGAAAAGTCACAAATGTAATTCCTATTTTCTTCAGGCCAAATGCCTATTGGCAACTTAATTCTATCAACTCACTCAAATCGCATTTTTACGTTTTCAATTTAATGATTGTTAGACCAAACTTTTCCTTGTGGAAAGTAACTGAAGTCGAGATGCTCGGTCAGAAACGATTATATTACAGTCCCTTTTTGGGATTTTGACAAGAACCCCTAGATGTTTAGCAGGATACCAGACGAAAAGTTGTAGCATTGCTCAATGCACGACTAAATGATAGCTAGCTAAATGTGTAAGACAAAATCTGACGAAAGGAATTGTCTGACTCAACACAGAGAACCAACTTTCCTAGCAGTAGACCTAGCAATTGATTCATTATGATCCCTCCATTTCATGTCAATTGAAAACCTGAGTCCAAGAATGTGAAAAGAGCTCTTTCCTGGTCGTCAACGGCAGACATGCTGATGAAAAGTAGAAAGCGTTATACATGGAGATTAAATGATAATTTTGTTTTGGAGGCGTTAATGTTTACAGGCCATTTCATGCCCCAGTTAACAACTGATTGGAGGTCATTTTTGAGAGCAGCTGCCAGTTTTACAGTGGCGAGCCTATCAGATGTATTATTAAGCCATAAGTAACTACTAACATAATTACATAGTTGGAAAATGATGACATCGTAAACGCTGTTGATGACGATAACAAACAACGTAAGTCCGATTAAAGAGCCCTTGCTCAGTGAAAACGCAAAACAGAATTATTTGAATACTTGGCACAATTGGAGAGAACACATTCTATGTGACACTCACATTTTTTTAGTATAAACTGTAAAAACAGCAACAAAAAACTGATATAAATCCTTCTCAGATTTTCCTTGCCTATCATATTCAATGACGTTCTTTAAAAGGAAACAGAATTAAAAGAAAGCTTGCTGTACATATACCGAGTCGAACAAACGGATGACGATTACAACAGATCACAACGATTGGACCAGCGTATGAAGAGGGTTATGTGCCGCAGAGGAAGATAATGATATCAAGTGTTTGGGTCACTTCTTGGCACATTGAGGTCCACCTTAATCAAATTCACGCCATCGGCATTTACTTCTGTTCTGATTTTCTTTCACCTCCAATCAAATGTCGTTGGGAGAAAGTTTTGGTGAAAGTCGAAGCTTCTAGTCGTGAACCTAAACGTTGGCGGCGAGTTTAGTCATCAACGCTATCATTATAAAGAAAGCGATCAGAAGTTATTAAATTTTTGGATAAGGCCGGCGACGACGATAAATATATATATATATATATATATATATATATATATATATATATATATATTATAAAATATTTTACATCGCTACACAAAAATTTCTGTTTCAGAACCTAAAAATTGTTCCATCATCAGGTGATGTTGAGTAACTTGTGACGAAAAGGATCTAACTGAGAAATCAGAAAACTTTTCGGTAGCTTATTTGTGAGTTAAAAAGGTGGGGGGTACCAAGATTCCAAAATTGTGTGGTATGTCTTGGTTAACAAATCAAAAGACGGATTAAAGCTATAATAGAAAAATTAAAAAATAAGTTAGAAGTTATGTGTAGGTAGGTCATTGATTCATAAATAGATAAATTGCCACTTATAAGGCACCTCCGGACAGACGACATCCGATTAGGAATATAAATTTAAGATACAGTGAAGCAGACATAGAGATATATTTACCAAAAGGTTAATTTTAAAAAGTTGCAAGATTTAAAAAAAAAATTATATACTTGAGAACTATCTTATAGCAGAATCTAGTGTCATTAAATCATGTATATATGTATCATTCTGAATCCAAAATACAATACTCATTATATTGAATGGGCAGTTAAACATGACGATATTAAAGCTGAAAAGAAAAAAAAACAAAGAATTAAATAGATATTATATGGACCATTCTATATTAATAAAATAATGGATATATAATTGTAATGTATAGATTTTTTTATTAAAACTTCTATTAACTATATTTTAAAGTAGACATACAATGCCTACAAAATTACTCTTAATTCATTACTCTGAATGAGGACATCATTGTTTGAAGGAAACTTAATTACATGCAGCTTTGTAGGTAGACAAAGGGGATATGGTTCATTTAAGGACTTACAAATTCTCGTTATTTTAATATTTTTTCTTTTTACAGAAGGTGGGGATTATTGATTTCTTTTAAATGCCAAAAATATTTAGAGAGGGATGTTCGGTTACGGTACGTATTGTTGTTAAAAGGAGATATATGATGATAGCACCTTCGTTTAAAGATTTTTTGTGCTACGAATATAAAATTTCGACAACAGCCTGGTTTTCAGTAGATTAAATCATCTACTGAAAACCAGGCTGTTAAGAAATTTTATATACATTGATAATACAATTATTAGTAGATAAACAATTGATTCTGTAAGACATTTATTTTGCAATGGAAAATTTACATGATTTCTAAAATTATTCATAATAAATTATAAAGCGATTTTTAAAAAAGAAATTAAATTCTCGGATTCGAGATAAGGCTGGCGACGATATATATATATATATATATATATATATATATATATATATATACGTTGCATTCCCTTATCTCCCTTTCCGTCTATTCGATCTGTTGAGAGTATCCGATTCTCCAGGCCCTCCTTTCTCATTACGTGTCCCAGAAATTTCAGCTGCCTCTTCCTAATGTTAAGTATAAGCTTCCTTTTTGTTTGAATCCTCTCCAAAATCTCATCGTTGGTCACACGCTCGTCCATGATATCCTTATCATCCTTCTGTAGAACAATCCCTCCGTTGCCTTCATCTTTGAGGAGACCGTCCAACATTTGCTGCCGTAAAGAAGGACAGATGTCACGTAGCATGTCAGTACTCTTTTCTTTGTTACTAAAGAAATCCTTCTGTCTCATAATACTCTGCTTAGCTTTTGGAATACATCCGTCCTTGGCCATCCCAATACGTTTTCGGATCTCAGCATCGCACTTACCGTCCTCCGTCAAACACTTCCCAGATATTTAAACTTACGCACCTGCTTGACTCAGTATGAGTAAAAGATTGCCACTTAGCTGGTTAATGTTACCTTCAGCATGCCGTTTCCAGATTTTTATAGCTTACTGCTGTTATTTTGTTCTATTTTCTTCCTTTTATTTATATTCTCTGTGTTTGTGTGTGCGCCTGTACGCGTACCATTGTGGTGATGCGTCTGTACGGGTGTGCGTACGTACAGGAAGCCGTGATCATTGTTTTGGGGCCTGAAGAAAATAGGAATTGTATTTATAACTTTTCACGCGAAAATTACTCATCTTAAAATTGAAACACTCATAAGCATATGAAAGCCACGAAAGTAAAATTTGACTATAGAATAAAACAATTAGCAAAAGTCGAACAATTGATTAAATTAAAAAAAAAAGCATACGGACAACTTCACGATCAAACAAAGAGGCAGATTACTAAACCTCATAAAAAGCAATTTTGAAAAAATGAGCAAAAAAATATTAGAAAAATATGTTCAAAATTCTAAACCTACAATCAATTGGTTTAATAGCATTAGTAATAAAGAAAACTGTTCCTTTATACAATTCTAATCATCAATTAATGAACATAAACTAAACAACATATTAAAACTATCAAAACAATACATCAATATCCCCAATGAAGACATAAATATAATTAAACTCTACCGAAAATCAATATTTACTTTTTCATAGAAAATATGCGTCCTCCGACAGAAATCGAATATGTATCCTAATTGGAACCGACATATAGTCTGAGGGGCTATACTATTTAGCTACAGAAGAAGCGTATGGTTAAGAAGATCGATTTGACTGCTTTAAAACTACAAATTTCCCATGATTTCCCTGTGTGTGACCTCATATGTTTACATTAAGATACACTTCGAACAGATATGGACGTTCGAGTGAAATCATGGGAAATTTTAAATATGGGAAATATATGAAATATATATATATATATATAATTTAAAAAAAACAGACTCTTTTAAGGCTTCATTAGTTTAATTTTTTTCAAGAATTTTTTTTTTCTGGATCTTCAGACTTCACTTTTCAAACCTTTAAAGTGAAGTCTAAAGATCCAGATAAAAATAAAATTCTCCGGTGAAATAAATTATAACAAATGGAGCCTTAAAGTGGTCTGTTTTTCTTAAATTAAATTATTCGCTCTGAATTAACATTACGCTCTCAAGATTTCATTCTCCTTGGGATTATCCATACCAGTTACCAAGATTTTTTTTACCTTTTCTATATATATATATATATATATATATATATATATA